>JAODLM010000287.1:0-100000 GCA_036937905.1 Salvia rosmarinus
TAAATAAAGTTGAAACAATCTAAAACCAGCAACTGTAATGCTTTGTTGAGACCACCTCTGACTCCACCTGAACACTTGACTCCACCCATGAACACACCAATAATGCACAATTCAATTCTTCTATTTAAACTTGATAAAACGACGATCGGCAATAGCTCAAATTTTAACACCTCAAATTTCAAATTTTGCTTTCTTTTTTTTCGCTCATTACGCTCTTAGCCCTCAAATTTTTATCAAATCAAAGCAAATATGTCTCAACAAGTATATTTAATTTTAATATGTTTAGGTTGAAAACCGATCGAAATTAATTTTAATTGCAAAAACCGATGATTGAAAATACCAATTGAGATTATCATACCGATTAATTTGTGTTAATTTGTATTATGTTATTTAATACCGACCATCCGGTATTATAATATGCGGTCCTAATTTTTGCAATTACACATAAATTCGATTGGTTTTTTAATCTATGGTTGTTTATGATATGTTTTTAATTTATTGTTGTTTATGATATTTATTTTGTTTAGATTTATTATTGTTGTTAATTTTGTTTAATTGTTTCGTTGAATTTTGGAATAATTTTGGATAATAATTATCATAATTATTAGATAATTAATTATTAGAATTTAGATAATTGGATATAAATTGTTTTCATTGATTTGTTTAGATTTATTATTATTTTTAATTGGATAATTGGATATAATTTTGGATAATTGGATATTAATTAGATCGGATCATACCGATTCGGTATTATGCGATTAAGTTGTGTTAATTTAATATGGTCGAATTTTACAATTACATAAATTGATCGGTTTTTTAATTTATGGTTGTTTATGATATGTTTTTTAATTTATTGTTGTTTATGATATTTATTTTGTTTAGATTGATTATTGTTGTTAATTTTGTTTAATTGTTTCATTGAATTTTGGATAATAATTATTGCATAATTATTAGATAATTATTATTAGGAATTTAGATAATTGGATATAATTTTTTGCTCGATTGTTTAGATTTATTATTTTTAATTGGATAATTGGATATAATTATTGGATAATTGGATATTAATTAGATATAATTACATAAATTAATGCTGAAATGATACATATCATATAAATAAAGGATATAAATAATTTTAAAGGAATAAAGGATATATATAAATATTAAGGAACAAAGGATATAAATATCGAAAAATCGATCAAGATTATGTTAAGTTAATACCACCGTTTACAGTATATAAATAATTTTGGACCGTTTTTGTTAATTTATTATTGTTAATTTTTATATTTATTTGTTTAGGTAGACTATTTATTGTTATTGTTATTGTTTCATTAATTTTTAGTTAATTTTGTTTTGTTTAGTTAATTTTGTTTTGTTAATTGGAATGTTGATCGATAATTGTTTGATAATTATCCTGTTGTTATATGTATAATTTGTTATATCGTTCTATTATTTAAATTATTGGATAATTTGTTTAGATAATTGTCGTGTTGTTATATGTATAATTGCGTTATTATTAATTAGTTATTTATAATTATTGGATAACTCATTTAAATTCGTTTAGATTTAGATTTGTACAGTTAGATGTTATTCTTGTTAGTTATTTATAATTATTGGAGTATTAGTTTAGATAATTTGTTTAGATAATTGGATATAATTCGCTTAGAAAATTAATTATTGCATAATTCTTAGATTAATTATTGCATAATTCGTTTAAATTAATTATTGCATAATTCATGTATTATTTATTGATTAATTATTCTTGTATTATTTATTGTTTAAAACAGATCATATATTTTTGAGACCACAACAATTAATATACTCGACATCCACCACTTATTATAGTAGTATTTAGATTATGTTGAGGAGGCTTGAAGTTTGTGGTGACCATTACTTGATAGATTCCTAGGAGGATGTTTGTCACTTCATAGATTATAACCGTCGGAATAAGTGCGCTATGGTTATACACCGTCGTTTCTTCCGCCGATAGAACATAAGCCAAGAGATGTTATTTTATATTAATGAAAGTACGCTTGTTTTTCTATTTAGATTATCGCTGACTGGCCTCCAGTTGGGTCATCTTCATTTGATACATCAGTAGAGTATACTGCGACATTGGAAGTCTACATGACATTTTGTGGTGGTAAATGAAAATGATAACTACTAGATGGTTCGAATGACGACATTAATGACCGATGATGGTCATTTATACCTTCAGTCGCATGTTCTAGTGCTTTATGCCATGGTGTTTGCATATGATGCTCAAGACTTCACGATCTGGTTTTGGGCTTTAGTTGATGATTTCATGTTTTGGACGATTTCCAGGGCATATCATACGATTTGAAGTACTATTCAAGCATTGCAAATCAACTAGGAAGTACCATTTTACGGACCCACCGGGTGTTATATGTTTGGTTGCTTGAGGTCATACCGAGTTGGGCGTATAAGGGAAAGAATGTTAATACCACTGCATCCGAGATTTGTAGGTGGACGCCCGGGTAATTCGAGTTGCTAGATTACGCCTGCTTGAAGAAGGTATTAAATATATTAGTTTACTAGTTTATTTATAAATTATATATATCATGTTTTTATATATTTATTATTCGATTTATCGATATGTTTTAATTTATTGCATTATTGTAGGAAAATTATTTTATCGAGATCACGCAGACGAGCTTTCTACTTACTTGCAATCCGCTCACGCCCTTATCCATCGGTGTGGACTACGAGGGCCGAGCAACCCATTGAGAGAAGGATTGCGTTTACTCATCGACACGCCCGCCGTGATGGAGAGTTCGAGCCGGACGAGAGGCTCCACCTTCAAGACCCAACCAGAGGACATTGTCCCGAGTTCGTTGAGATTGCGGGTCGGCGCAAGCGCCAATATGGATAGTCACGATCCGCGAGACGGAACGGGAAATGCAAGGCAACCAACTTCTTCTTCTTCATCGAGCGTGGTGGTGAGCACCACGCACGCCTTAGTTCCGATCGTTGTTGGACCCAGAAACTATTCAGAAAATATTCGTGAGAGGAAGACAGAAGCAAGGCAACGATCGAGAAGTCTATCAAGATAAGTGGATTCCTAAGATTAAGAAATGGTTTGAAAGCTTTAGAAGACTCTATGGTTGCGACATAGTAATCAAACGTATACCCCGACTCGGCCCCACATCATCCGATGACGACGATGAGAGATGTAGATCGTGAGCGAAAGATAGTCGAGATGAAGATCGAGCAGCAACGGTCCGTGATGTCCATCGAGACAGGACATATCGAGCCTACCGAGCCACCCCTACATCGCCCCATGATACCCTCCCGCTACTCTCCTGCATCCATGGTACGCCCGAACTACATCTCATCATTCCATTCGACTAAACCTATTTAGTGATCCGACGCCCTAACGAGCTGAGAGCACTTTTATGCAGCAACATTGGAGCAACAGTAACTATTAAGTCTCATATTCGTAGTTTATAATATTTCATTATATTTGTTATGTTTTCATTTTACAATGACTCATATGCTTAAATGTTTGTAGTTGGTTGAGAGGTGAACGGCACGAGACCTTCTACCGCAATGAGGTCACCATATGTGAATAGCCCGATACCACGCCCATTATCCGAAGATTTATTGATAAACTACCAGCGTTCTTGATGAGAAATAACGCAAGTGGTTGTTCGGCACGGACCGTCAAATCCGGTTCGATGGTTCGTATATCAAACGCCGACAGCCTTTTGATGTTCTGTAAGTACGCTTTTAATATGCTTCGCTTTTGAAGTACATCTACTTATATTGATATGTATCTCTAAAATAATTTTCGATGGCCGATCTATTTATGATGTATTTGAGGACTAGACTCGATGGATCGACTTATTTGACGGGTGGATTCTCATAACACAATCATCATTGATATTGATTTTTCGTAAGTATTGGTCTTTAATACAATCAATATATATTATATATGTGTAGTATCCGAATTAATTAATTTTCAATGTTGAATAGATGTTTCGCAAAATTCATGGTCCGAGGTACACGCAACGCCTTCCTACATTCAAGACCCGCGTGAGGCACCATTGATCATTACCCGAGAGCATTCTTACGGCATGGAATCCACCAATGCATCGATTTCATTGTCCTCGGCTTTCGGTTATAGACCATGGTTACGCGTCACGCAGTAACCAATTTAATACATGTTGTAAAATTGAAATTTTCCTTGTTTATTTTCTATATATTAATTTTATAGATCATCATCCCATGCGCCACGAAAGCCGGATATGTCGCGTGGATATGCACTCGGTCATATGCTTTGACTGCCGTATTGGCGGATGGAGCCGATCAATTGGATGCGAGGATGATGGACTTGGTGTGCCCGAATAGATTATTGCGGCAGTTCGATCTTGTTAGATGGTTCGAGAATAACTCCCACCAAATACAAACATGGAACAATGATGCGATTATTACACGAGTTGAACCTTCGAGGTATTTGACCGTGAAGACGATTTCATGATGGTCCATTTGCGTGCACGACGTAGAACGCCTTATTTTCGTTCACCGAGCATCAATGTGGTACGACGAGTGTTGTAGCATATAGACATAAAATAGGTGGAAATATATATGAGTGTGAACCATATAAGAACCGAGTGGAAGAGGAAGAGCGTGAGAAAATAGCATTACTATGTAATGATTTTTTTATTTTATCTCATGTAATACTTCAATTCTAATTTCAATTTCAATTCAATTCAATCTTAATAATTTCAATCTTAATTATTTAGACTTAATCTTCAATCTTAATTTAAATTTCAATCTTCAATAATTATTTCAAATAATTTAATTTTCCTAAATTAAAAATAAATTTAATTTGTTTTATAAAAATCGATAATTCCAATTTATTTTTAAGGATTAATTTAAGGTTAAATCGAAAATTTAAATTATGTGTTTTATTGAAAATCGGTTTATGAAATTGATTTTTCGATCGGTTTTATGAAAAACCTATGGTTATTTTTAAATTTAAGAATTTAAATTATAAACCGATCGGTTTTATGAAGAAATATATATGAGTTATATGGAGCATATAAGCCGAGAGGCGATAAGAGCGAGACTAGCATAAAGTAGCATCTACTATGTAATTTCAATCTTAATTATTTAGTTATATTTATTTGTTTAGGTCGACTATTTATTGTTATTGTTATTGTTTCGTTAATTTTGTCTTGTTTAGTTAATTTTGTTTTGTTAATGGAATGTTGAATAAGTTGTCAATTTTATCAAATACTTTAAATAAAACACAAAACATACATAATTAACATTGTTCCTAATATTCAAATCTAATGTGATTTGATTATTCCCATCGATCGGTTTTAAGGCTAAACCAACAAAATTCCATTATATAATAACAATTTATCATAGTAAATTACATTAATCACTTTCTTGTAGCTCAACACGCTGGACACCTTCTTTCGTGTGTCCGAGCTCTACAAGGACTACATCTTTTGGTGCTCGACGCCCAGTGCTCGAGATTCACCTTCGGGTAGTATTGCCTTCGCTCACCTCTCACCCCGATGGAATTCGACCGATCTTGGACGTCCAAATTGTCGTTGCACAAGAGGTGGCATGGCAATCATGTGAGCTACGATCAACTACGATCACCGGTCTTAGACCAAAGTAGAAATACTTGAATCGATGCAAGAGCAACAAATAAGTGTCCGAATCACCATCGACCTCACATCTAAATCTGAATGTTCCTGGATTTGCTTGCCGCAACATATAGAGATACTTCGCAACAACGAAATGATTCATCATGGTTACCGATATCATTTCAATTGCAAGTGTTCGTCGAGTGCTACATCGTAGCGATACGGATACCAAAATCACGCTTCAGCCGCCATAATGGACTTCGCTTCATTATTTCACCATCGCCGCATTTTCCCAGCAAAAACGCGCCACCACTTTGCATGTGCCTTAACTAGAGCAACTCGACTCCAATCACGGCATGTATGCTCGGAGTAAATTTATGGACTTCAAAGATCCCATGTCGCGTGGCACGAATTCAAAATACAAATTGTCGCACCAGATCGAAATGTAACGCGTTTGTCTCGAAGCCGACTCGTATATTCCGCCCTCGTCGATATGCCAAATTCCAACAGCAAGACATAGATCTTGTTTGCTGTAGTAATCGAATTTGGCTCAATTCTCCTCCCTTGTTGACTGTCGATCGCAGATCACGAGCCACAAGTGATGCGAAGCGCCCAGTTGAATAACCGGAACTAACCAATTGGTTAGTTCATTTGCATCGATCCGATGTCATCATCCGGATTGTTGCGGATTTATCAACGACATCGCCTTCCAATCCGCCTTCTCGGCGCATCCAACTCGAAAATCAAGAAACGAAATTTTATAAGAGTTTCTCATCTTCGCCCTCCGCATGCGTCTCGAATCGCTCGATCCGGAATATAATCCAACCACTTTCATATGATTCTGCTTTCAATAACAAAGCGCCTGGTGTGGCACTACAAGGTTCTCCTTGTGTGGCTCCAACTCAAGCAAAATTTTGATCTCCTATATAAGAATCACCAAACCAATCGACGACGCCAACCTCTCGGATTTGTTCGATCGACTCATCAATTTGAGTGACAGTGCACTATTTCCATTGGGAGTGTGAGGAAAATCGAACGGGGAACGTAGGTTCTTGTTGTGATCCAAACTCATTGTTCGTAATAATGTGAACCACATATACCGTAGGATATGATTCATTTTCGCACAATGAGCTAATTGATTCTGTACTCAATAGAGATTTTACTAATCTACCATATCGAGACATAGATATATAAAATAATTGGAAATTTGTGCTTAGAAAATTTAACTACATCAAGTGAGTGATAGTATAAGAGGTTTAATATGGATGATTATGAATTTGAAGAACGTGCTCAACACCTTCATGGTAGATACACCCATCAAGTATCCCGATTTGACATTTATCAATTTCTAATTCTCCATCTATAAAATAAAAATGAAGTAAATATAGATTCTTCTAAATGAAAATCCAATTGGATATCAAACGATTTCAAATTACTAAAATAAAACCTATATATTACCTCAAATTGTGTTGATGCGAATGCCTTCAATGCACTTCTATCAAATTGTATGTGTGCTATGTGTCTGTAACTAATTGTATATATGTTGTGTGTTGTGTTGATTTTGTTGTCTCTTTATAGATTGTAATTCACCAATTATTGAACGATGAATTCAAATGTATGAATGATGAGAAAGTTCAATAAAAGTGTTCAAGATCAATTCATATCAATTATCGGTGTATGTCGATAATAGTGGATGGTAGAAGTGATGCGTGTAATTTCATTATCAAATAGTATCGATTCACATCAATTGTGGTGAAACAAATCTCAAATCACATGGTATCGATTGACATTAATAGTGAACTAGTACCAATTTCTCATCAATCAATACTACTTCACGAATAAAGTCGAATAAAGTCGTAAATTATAAAAATGAATCATATTTCAAATCATATATTAGTAAAAATAAATTGAATTGATTTTATGAAAAATCAATTCGATGGTTTTATGATTTTCAAATTGAATTTAAATTTTATTTTCAAATAATTTAAATTTCCTAAATTTAAAAATAAATTGAATTGATTTTTATAAAACGATCGGTCGGTTTTATGAAAACCGATCGGTTTATGAAAACCGATCGGTTTTATGAAAGAATCAATTGATTCTTCAAAACCGATCGGTTTTATGATTTTCGAATTGAATTTAAATTTAAATTTTCAAATAATTTAAATTTCCTAAATTTAAAAATAAATTGAATTGATTTTTATAAAACGATCGGTTTTATGATAAGAATCATTGATTCTTCATAAAACCGATCGGTTTTATGAAAGAATCAATTGATTCTTCGTAAACCGATTGGTTTTATGATTTTTGAATTGAATTTAAATTTAAATTTTCAAATAATTTAAATTTCCTAAATTTAAAAATAAATTGAATTGATTTTTATAAAAACTATCGGTTTTATGATAAAACGAAGAATCAATTGATTCTTCGTAAAACCGATCGGTTTTATGATTTTCAATTGAATTTAAATTTAAATTTTCAAATAATTTAAATTTCCTAAATTTAAAAATAAATTGAATTGATTTTTTATAAAACGATCGGTTTTATGATAAAACGAAGAATAATTGATTCTTCATAAAACCGATCGGTTTATGAAAGAATCAATTGATTCTTCGTAAAACCGATCGGTTTTATGATTTTCAATTGAATTTAAATTTAAATTTTCAAATAATTTAAATTTCCTAAATTTAAAATAAATTGAATCGATTTTTTATAAACCGATCGGTTTATGATTCTTCATAAAGCATAAAACCGATCGGTTTTATGAAAGAATCATTGATTCTTTCATAAAACCGATCGGTTTTATGATTGTCAATTGAATTTAAATTTAAATTTTCAAATAATTTAATTTTCCTATATTTAAATATAAATTGAATTGAATTTTCGATAGTTTTTCATAAAACCGGTCGGTAATTGTATAAAATGTTAATGAATATCTCCAAAATAAAATAAAAATACAACTTTGAATTAACTATCAATTCACACTAAAATAAGAAAAACAGATCAATTTTACCAATCGAAGAATGACATCAATCTAAGAGATTCACACGAAACGAAGAAAACAAACGAAAAAGAAGGTAAAGTAGACCTTTAACTAATAAATGAGTATTCTGCATGTTTTTATGAATTTTATATATCGTATATATGTTATCAATTTGGTCATTTATTCCTATTTACACTTAAAGGTTTAGGGTTTAAGGAATTAGGATTTAGGCTCTATGAGTTTAAGAGTATAAGAGTGTAAGGATTAAGATTTTTCGCATACGATGCGCTTGCACGATCATAGTGGTATCTTTCAATTTTTATTATAATTTTAATTTTTCTAATTTCTTCAAATATTTTAAATGGATTAATAATTATTAATTTAAACTAATGATGAAGACCATTCAAATCGATCTTAGATATAATAATCAAACAATATGATCAATGTGTGATACTATTTGCACTATTATAGTGATAAATTACACAATTTTAGTATTAATTTAGATTAATTGTCAATAAATTATGATTTTATAGTTGATGTCGACGTCAAGCTCGACTAACAATCGTACATTGTACGCCTTGTCTATGTAGGGTGTCATGTACTCCTGTTGGGTGTCGCACCTATTGCATATATTATATATTTCCATTTTTAAATTAAATTAGTTTTAATGAATTTGAATAGAAATAAATCTCCTCCTCAAACAGAGAAGTCAACCTATATTTTTATACAACGAACGGCATAATCAATTCCTATGCTGCAGCAAAATAACTACTCATCTTCATCAAGAATCAAAGAACATCGAACAAATAATCGATCTCACGTCCTCTCAATCATCGCCAAGATCACCAAATAGTGAAGCCTCTAAGCCCAGTTTGAACATAACCAAATCATAGCTCAAAAATTTGAACCATAACCATCAATTCCATCAATCAACTTAACCTCTAACTCCTCGTTCAAGATCATGATTTCTTGGACTAGAAGGATTAACCCTTTATTCCCACTCAGCAGCCTCTTCAACGACCTCAGCCTCGTTGGCACGCAGATTTCTGCTCGTCTTCCTCAACACCCTGCGGCCCACTACTCGTGGAGGCCATTGAAGAACACCATGATGATGATGAGCTAGAGGTCTCTGCAGCAGCAGCATTGCCTTGATAGCCCTCTTCCACACAAGGCCCAAAGGTGCTAACTTGAGTCTCATTCCCCAATTCAACACATTGGTTGGGAAATTAGTCTCAATCGCAACTGAGTTCTCCACCATTGAGCTTGAATCACAGCCTCCAATGAGGTATCAGAGGCAGAATTCGACGAATTAGTCGAATTCTCCACGGATTCCTGCAGAGAGGGCAGGTTGAATGCGATTGAAACCACATATCTATGCAATCGACGTGAAATCCATGGTTGCATTTGGGCAAAAGTCTCGCCTTTTCACCCTCACAAACTTCACACAGACACACAGCGCATTGCACTCCATTTTGAACTCTTCTGGATCAAACATTATCACAGGTATGGTTTTGAGGAGTGAAGGGTCCAGCCCGCGGCGGAGGGTGGGGACCACCGGCGCCTCGTGGTGGCCCACCGCGAATACGAGGCGGCGGCGGGGCCTCGGTGGTGGCTGCGCTCGCTGTCTTGGCGGCGGTACCAGAACCGCTTGGCGTAGAAGTGGAGGCAGAAGACGAACACCACAACGAAGCAGAGGAGGACTATGGAAACCACCATTATCTTCCCTGTCAGCTCTATCACTCCTGTGTCTCCAAAGTTGCCGCCATTTCTCCGATGCGTCACCCATATTTCAAGAATCAGTCAATGATTGGATGTTTTTGTGAGTAATCCACGAATGCAAAAGGTTTCTTCAAAGAGCTGAGCAAAATTGAGATTTCGCAAGATTGGGGTGAGAAATTCTTGAAATTGAAATAAATATACACTTGAGGTTTAAAAATCACAAGGGGAAAAGGGAGGAAGGGAAGAGAAATGAAGATGAAGTTTGAAAATTCAATGAACGACAATGTCACATTTTGACGAAATTGGTCCGAGGCTACGAGCTGAGACAGCGACATTAAAATGGTGAGAGGCGCAGCTGTTCGTAGAGAAAGAGAGTCAGTTGAGAAATGTAAGGGGAAATGAGGCCTACACGGCGGCGTCTACAGTGGGGCAAGAGACCAACTGCAATCTGAAGGAGGCAGAGGAACTTCAGATGGAGAAAAGAATTTTAGTTTAGAACTTACAGATGGAGAAAAGAATTTTGGAGATCGTAGTGGTGTCTCAGTCTCGTATTTTTCACTCCTTCCGTTCGTTTAATTCTATTTTATCCATCCAAAATATCTTATTTTTAGATAAATCCACATAAACTTATAACTTTATCATAATAATAACTTATTTATCAAAAATCATATATGCCATCTTTTTTCCCATATAATATATTTCAATGAGTATTCTCCACTCACTTATACTCATTACATTTATTAACTCAAAAATCAAAGACAATAAGGACGGAATGAATATTTGATTTTATTATAGTTTGTATCGCTCAAATATAATTTATGTATATATATTATAAAGAGCATTATTTTATAAAATTTTGTTGATGTGACTATTTTATGTTTCATTTAAGGATAACAATATAATACGATATATTATACTTATTCATTTGTCAAGAATTATTATGGAATTAGGTATAATCTTTAATTTTAAAGTAAAATTAGTAATTTGATACATATATACATATAGCTTTTAAGTGTGTTTGATATAAGATAAGAGTTCTTCTGTATTTAAAATGTGATATGATTTGTCTATTTTCATAAATATATGTAAATCCAATACTTTTGCATGCATCAACACGCACCATACTTAAAATAACAATAAATATTAGGTATAGTGTGTTCCACCTAACTATGATATTCTAGGTATCTTATCTATGACATATGATTTTATACTATAGGCTAGGCGTCCTAGTTAATAAGACATGAAACTGGACTGCAGTATAAAATACAGCAAATACTATACTTTAAAAATAAGTTGGTCCTAACTAAACAAATATAAAAATAAAAATAAAGAAATTGTTTTGAAATGGACAGAAGTGATTGAGAAATTATTTGTGCAGATAATGTGAATTAGTGTGATTTTTTTTTAATTTTAAGGTAATAAAATATAACTTATTTTCATCAAATAAGCAAATTTCCATTACATATGAGTGAATCTTTTCTTATGCATGATTCATTAGACATAGATTGAGATTAATTATTTTTGTATCGAGTATTATCAAGAAGGTGCTTAATAATTAATCTAGCCAAAACGATCAAATTCCAAGCATTTTCTTTTGGCTCCTGTTTCGTCCAATTACTCAAATTTGAATTTGCCAAGATGTTGACTTGGTTTTTCTTCAAGTAGACTTATTTTGTCAAATATTGCATCTGAAACAATTTCCAATCAAGTCTACTCTTGGTTTGATTAAAAACATACTCATTCTATCCCATTTAAAGTTCTATTTCTTTCAAGACTTATATTTAAGAGAAAATATAAAGTTGTTTAAATAGGATACTCATTCTATCCCATTTAAAGTCTCTCTCTCTCTCATATATATATATATATATATATATATATATATATTAAAGGTAACTACATCTTTTCGTAACTCGGAACTATACATAAGAGTTAAAGTTGATCACATAACGTATAATTAGATAACAAACATTCCAAATTATTAACAAAATTAATGTTTTCAGTATGCATAACTTTATTTTATTATTAGGTATATTAGTATATTTTACTCAAAAAATTCACGGATTCACAACTAATATTTCACCTTGCATCTCATTCAATAGTTTGAAAGTTTTGTAATATAATAGAAACAAATCTTTTCAAATATATAGTGCCACCCAAAATTCCAAAACATGAAGGAGACTAAAAGTTCGTGCCTTCGTGGTCTCTTCGAGGACAAAATATGGGCCTTGTTGGAATCTTTATTTCCCAATTCGATTAGTTAGAGTAGAACGTGAAACATACGATTATAAAGTAGATGCTGTTAGCATGTAACCACGTTTTTACTTAGCAATTATGAGTGTTACGTGAAACACACATCTAAGTTATAACAAATCAATTCCTTACAAAATTACAAAAGTAAAATGATTCTTCGACGACTATAGTCAATCATCTGAATTTTCTTCGTAGACAATCGGTTGGCTAGAATACTTCCGCCTGATAGATTTGATCCTTAAACCTCATGTATTGCATTTTTATATTTCTAACATTTTAATCCTAATATCAAAATTCTATTTTCTCTCCTCCATCCTAGCGGCCGATATCAGAATTTTATCGGTGGAAATTTAACCGACATATATGATTATGATTAGAGATGACAATGGATCTCGACCCGTCAGATCCGTGGATCCGATCCATTTTCGGATCTGGATCCTTAAAAATTGGACCGATGGATTTGGATCGAACCTGGATCCTACTCATATTTCGGATCCGGATCCGAGATTTAATTTTGAGACCGGATCCGGTCCGGATCCCCAACAGATCCATTTAATTATATATATATATATATATATATATATATATATATTATTTTATTATAATTAAATACCTAACCACAACTTAAAACTCTTCAATTTTCTTTTAAAATTTTCCCAAAACAAATATGCTCCAAATTTCATTTCAAGTACTCTCAATTATGTATCAATCGATATTCACTACGGTCGCACCATTTACACTACCGACGATCGAGTTATTTGTTGTTTTCTTTATAGTAAATTTATAACTAACGCCTTCCAATATAGTGATATTTGTAGAAATTCTAAATAATTATTATAGTATTATTGTGTATTTGGATTATTATGGTGTTACCGTGAATTATAGTTGATTTGAATTTATTTTAAACGAAAACATATGGATCCGGTCTGACCTGGACCCTTGGATCTTATGGATCGGATCTAATTTTTGGATCCAATGGATCCGGACCGGATCCAACCAAAGTAAAAATCGGATCTAGATCTGGACCCAACCGATCCGATCCGATCCGCCCATCTGCCATCCCTAATTATGATAATTCAAGGTATATATTCGAATTTTCAATATCTAAAAGTTTTATCCTCCTATAATTCAATTTGTAAATATATACAAATTATATTTATGTTAATTAATCGAGTATTAATTTTATAATGACTCATAACTAAATATTATGAAATATTGTTTAGTTATATAATATAGTATATGATATCATAATATATTATTATAAATTATTATTGGATTATATGTAATAACAAGACGAACTAAACTAAGATTATGATAAAGAGACGATGGAGATCTTGTTTATTAAAATCTTCATCGTAGGGATCTTGAAAATTTGAGATCTCTATCGTGAGGATGTTGTTTATTAAAATTGTATCCGTGATGTTGTATATTAAAACCCCATCGATGAGTGTTGTTTATTATGATCCATATATGTGAGGATGTTGTTTATTAAGATCTTCATCGTGAGAATCTTGAAAACTTGAGATTCCAATTGATTGAGATATTATTTATTACGATCCTCATCGATGAGGATATTATTTATGATAGATAGGATTAACATATAATGTTATTACAACTAAATATTATTGATGGATATCACAGATTAAAATGGAAAGAAAAGATGATAAAAATGAATATACATATATATATATATATAAGTATCATAACATAAGTCGGACACACATAGTACACCTATGAGGCTCAGCGAGCGATAGGTTCAAAGGGAAAAATAAGACCAATTAAAAGCTAATAATTCAAAATCTGACACAAGAACATGATGATGCAATTGTCATCCCCAAAAATAAGGCCTATGTTTTTTGGCTACAACTCGAAGCATAAGCAGACATCCAGCGATCGCCCATCCATAGTATCAAGAACAAAGGAGGTTAGATTTGCCAATAGCATAACACGCTTGACTAGTCAATGATAGTAGTTGTCATCTCGCTCCGCCATGCCAAACCTCGACTGTGAAAAGATTTTGGGATGAGTATTAGCGTACTCGGGAGCAAGTACTAGATTTTAAGAAATAACAATTCATAAGCAATTGAGATAAGTGCATTCTAAACCACATATCATAAGAAGGTTTTAAAGTAAAATAAGTTATCCCTATAAATGCAAATGTAGTTTTCGAGCAAAGCTCTTAGTGCAAAACAATCATCATAGCTCACCTGATTTGTACTACCTACTGACCATAGGAAACAACGCCCACTAATAATCAACATAGCCTAAACTCGAAACTCGATCAATTCATCTAACTGACTCGCCTATGCTAACTCGTTAGTACTTAGCTCGATGCATGATTGTTAATTAATTTCACAAAACCATAGCGAAAGAACCCAAGTTCAAAGACTAAGCAATTAGCATAAAACAAGATGCAATTCTCAATTTTAAGTAAATAACCTAGGCTTAATAACCTCAAACACATTGCGTAAAATAGATCCACCTATCACCGAGTGCTACTAATAAATTTTACCTGACGCTCCACTAGTTTTCATTGGATGAACTTTAACCATTCCCGCAAGACAAGTATAGTTCTTTAATACGTTTACTAATAAAGGATTTTTGAAATCCAAGTCCTAGGCCATCACCTCTCTATTCCGGTCTTAAGGTTTTGGAGTTAAAAATCCATCGGGTATTAGAGCCCATATATCTACTTTAATGCATGTCATGGTATGATATGCAATAATCGATGTAGTAGCACGAAGTCACATATTTTCTGTTAAGGCATATTTCGTAAAATACCATATTGTATTGTTTTATCATAATTCGTGCATCTTATTAATGCTCTAATGTACATACACATAACATGTATGAATGCATCAATTAATAGTATGTTAGTCACATAAAGCATATTTTACATATGTGAGTTCCAACACTTAAGCCAAATTTTAAGTTTATCTTTCAAAGAAAATAATCAAGTAACATACTTTGACGATTCATAACTCAAGACTCAAGATACGTATGGCCGCACAAAGACACATTATGGAAATCTCTAAACATGTATTACAAGTTCTAAGAAGGAATCGGGTCCCAAAGAGTAGTGGTTATGGAGATACTGTCTCTAAGTAGGCAACTCGAACTCGACTTCTATACTTAGAATAATTTTTGATTTTGATTGCTTAACGACGAGGATTTTACAAGGCTCGTAACTTTTGACTCATAATGCCAAATGGGAAAGACCCCATTTTAGAAACCTGCAGGATTACTATGTGTATCACTAGGTTGCATTCTGGAAGACACAACACGTTACAAGATATCGAGGCTCGAACATGGCAGGTTGGACATGGATAGTTCTAGAGGTGACTTTAGGTCCACGCCAGGATAGTTCTAGATAGGTGACTTTAGGTCGACGCCATTGGATAATTCTAGATAGGTGACTCGGTCGTTAAAAGCTGCACTAAAGGGCTTGGTTCAAGCTCAAACTTTTCATATCACAAGTAGACATGAAATTGAGTATTTGTCATGAAGACACCTAAGTAAAAAATAGCATAAGTAGCTCGAACATCACACGTAAAATAGGACTTGATTGACCAAATAGGTAAGATGACTTAGCCGTCTTGATTTAAAACTCTAGTACAATGGATTGACTTTAGAAATTCATGGAGGACTCATTAGGAAGGATCTAGGAATGCTACCTATCAATTTAGAAAGACATTTGAGTTTAGTTTAATTTAAAAGATCCTTACTCAAATATTTGCAATAGGTTGGGTGCTAAAATATTTTAGGACAAGCCACTTCTATCTAGATAGTGTTGCGCATTTCATTTGTAAATTCTGAAACAACTAGTAAATTTTTTAGAAAAATCTGAAAAATTACAGAAAGCTTCTATACATCCTAAATGATGTTTCTGAAAAATTTAGACATTTTCCTAATAGCCAAACTAGAAGTAAGCTAAATACCGTAGGATTTGGACAGGGATTTCAAGATTGTGCAGTGAGTTTGAAAATATAATTAAAATAGTAAAACACCTTGGATTGACTTGAAATTTTATAGAGACATTATAGGCACGTTTAATTACATCATAGTTAAATTTGGTATTAATCGGACAACTACAACCTAGTCAATTAATTCCATGCATTTACTGTTTGCGCAGCCAACTTCTAGTTTCCATTTAAGCTTATGCTTCTTGCAAGCATTTTGACAAGCACTTCAGGGCGCACGTATATCACACGAAAATAGTGAATTTATCACCACAATTCAAAAGTCAAGTTCATCAATTCAACATGCAATTTACTCCACAACCGACACGCCATACAATCACCACGCTAGACTACATAATTCGACGAAATGCACACTACATGTTCACGCGAATTGCCGAAGTTAACACGTCATGTCCAAGAATCGAGGATGTGGTTATACCTCAGCTAAGGATTTGAAAGGAATCGAGGAGGCGAGCAACGACGATACTTGCCGTGGGATTGAAGCTTAAACTGTCATTGAGCTAAGAACTTGAGTTTTCTCCTATCACGGGGAACAGGGCTGTCTACAAGGATATGAGGTGTAAGATTTCTAGCCATTAAGAAGGAATGGGAAGGAGCTATTTCTAACCTTTGAGGCAACTAAGTTGTCAGCCTTCGTGCTTGGCGAAATGCATCACGAGAGAGACATAGCTTGGCATTCGAGAGTGTGGGTGGTTACCTTGATGTCGAGGGTGGCCATCCACCACCATTGCATGACCATATGAGGTGATGGAAGATGTACCTAGAGGGGAATGAGGACGAGGGAGCTCGACGGGAGTAGGAGGAAGCGGTGGTGGCTATTAAGAATGCAAGAGGCATTAGTGTAGAGAGGAGAATTCTTCACACATGATATGCATGCCAATGAGAAAATATTTGAGTTTTTAATTGGTTTTAAAAGGAAAGATTTTCTAGAAAACAAATTTTATTGTTAGTATATTTTATTAAATACATAAATATTATTTAGTTATCTAATGTAGTATATGGTATCATAATATATTTGTAACGATTGGGAAAGAAGTATGAAGTGATTGTCATCGGATGCATGAACAAGAACGACTTCATTTAAGGCTTTAAAGTGGAGGTTACATGAATGAACCGAAATGCATCAATGAGAGAATTTTGAGAATATGCGGTAAAGGACGCATATTCTAGGAGAGCTTAAATGGTTTGATATGCTACTAATATAAACAAGATATATATTCTTTTCAAAAGACATCTCATAAAAACTCTAAAGTTAAGCGTGTTTGGCTTAGAGAATTGTGAGATGGATGACCCCAGAAGTTTTTTGAAATGTGAGTGAGGATAAAGTACACCGAAAAGACTCGTGTTGGTCCGTGATCAACCGTCAATCCGAAGCCGAGTCACATATTATTATAAGTTACTATTGTATTACATGCATAACAAGGTGAACTAAACTAAGATTACGATAAATAGACGATGAGGATCTTGTTTATTAAAATTCTCATCGACATGGATCTTGAAACTTGAGATCCCCATTGATAGAGATCTTGAAATTTTGAGAAAGATCCCCATTAGGAAATCTTGAAACTCGAGATCCCCATCTGGAAATATTATTTGTTATGATTTCTATCGATGTGGATGTTATTTGTGATAGATATGATTATTATATACTATTATTACAACTAAATATTATCGATACTTATTGATTTATGCATTTTTTATTTTGTCATATCTCTTATTATTAATTATTATTAATTTAAATACTATAAAATAATATCATAACCTATTATTTGTAACTTATATTATATAGTACAATTTCAAAATAAAGTACTATTTTTATTATATTGTGATGCTTTGTGGTAATTAATCGAATATTAATTTTATGATGACTCATTAATAATAAGTCAATGAAAATATTAACTTTTCTTATTTCGATTTGCTTATTTTTTTCAATTTGTTTTAATTTACATATGCTTGTAAAATATATAATAGAAAAATTTATAATTCAAATTTTAAGACATCTAACATTTTTATAATATTAATCACAAAAACTAACAAAATTTAATGTCACACTTAATTTCTATCTAATACCACAGATGAGAGAAAGTGAGTTAAATTGGATGTAAAATAATATTTTAATCGTATACGTCAAACATCTAAACAATAGTAAGGTATGTGACAAGATTAAAGAAGGGTGACAATGCATCCTCACGAAAAATCAAATCTACCACTGGTCCCTAATAAAGAATGTGTACAAGTGTATATACTCCACTATATTATACTCCATCCGTCCCAATAAATTAGGCCTTCTTTTCAGACGTAGATTAAGAGAGTTGTTTGATGTAGAGTGGATACAGAAATTCGAGATACTTTTAGTGTAAAATGTTTCATTTTTGAAACGACCAACTTAATTGAAACCCAAAAAGAAACGCAACAATAATTTTATAGAATCTAGTTTGTATATAATCGCCACAAGTCACATCGATGAAACATTTCTATTTTGTGATATTATACAATTATGACTAATTAAAATTTTATCTATAATAAAGTTCTAAATAATACGATTTAAAAATGATCAATTCTCACACTTATAATAATCACTTACTAGAAAGTTATTTTTTCACAAATTAGGCCATGACTAGGTAGATGTTAAAAAAATGTGATATATAAACCAACCCAAGAAAAGGAGAAAATAAATAAGTAAAAGATATTATCATTATCCTCCGCCGGTCTCACACAGAAAAACACACTGTGTGGTCTGTTCCTCGCTCCGCTTTATCACACTTAAATTCCTTCTCTATAAATTCACGAATCCTTTTGCTTGATACAATCCTGAAGAGTTGCATGGAATTCCTCCAAAAGGCGGCGATTTGTAGCTGTACCTGAACAGTGTGCTTTGGGTTTGCGACTTAATGAGCTCCCATGCCTGTATTAGGTAAAATAATCCGAAAACCCTAATTTATTAGATTTGAGTTTTGTGGGTTTCCTACAATTTCTCGATTTTCGTCGTGCTTCTGCAGCTATGTAGGGTTTATAATGTTTTTGTCTTGGTGAATTGTGAGTAGTCTTTAGCTGACTTTGCATGGTACTGTGATGTGCAACTTTTGTGTAAATGCTTCAATGAGTTTGAGACATTGTTAAAAGGGAATGTGAGATTTTTAGCTGAAGCTCTGAAATGCTGTTTTGTGTTGCAGATATTGCTATTTCACAACCTTGCTCTTGTTTCCTCAACAATATAATAGCATTTAGGTCCGAAATCGATCTTCGTAAGAGAATTGTAGTTGGCAATGATAGGAGATTGGAATTGGCATCCACATTTTCAGGGAGGAACTTTTATAGTGGAGGAAAACTGGGTGGAGATTTTACCTCTGGGAGAGCCGGGTTGGAGTAGGTTGATGATAAAGGCCGTTGGTATGCTCGAAATTGCTATTGTACCTTGCAAAAGCGGAGGGTGAAGAGGATTCAAAATGTATTGATGATGGATGTTGATTCAGTGAGATCGAATTCCACTGATTTTGAACCACCACAATCTTCAGGTGAAGACTCAACAGATGTGGACGAGAGGGAGAGGTTGAGACGGATGAGGATTTCCAAAGCCAATAAAGGGAATACGCCTTGGAACAAAGGCAAGAAACACAGCCCAGGTAATGCAAAGCTCGATTATGTCAAATGTTTGAACTGATGTTCTATTGAATCTAGTGTTTTAAATGTCTTGTTTATGTGCAGAAACTTTAAGGCGGATAAAAGAAAGAACAAGGCTGGCAATGCAAAATCCTAAGGTGATGCCATGTAAGAAACTGAGATAGTTTTATAATAACATCAGAGTAAGAACCTGAAAATAGGACAACCAAGTTGTTTTTTGAGTCCTGATAGTTCATAGTTAACTAAACTTTTCGACTAAATTTTATCTGATTATTGTACTCATGTAATCTCTTTCTAGATAGACTTAGAAGTCGTTTTGAAACAAATATAAGTCTAAAGGCCAAGCGGTAGTAGCAGTTCCAAAACATCCTTTCAATTGTTTTTCCGTTTGACCATGTATTCTTGCTTAGTCCTGTCCGTTTACCAGTCTTTTGTCAACGTGTATAGAGAGTGTCTGTTTCTTGATCACTATACATAATTGCTTTCTGTTGAATTTCTTTTGTTGGGCCTTCATACATTGTTAAATTCATGATGTTTTAAGCTATTCCATTTACCAGTTCTATCATTATGTCATCGATTTATTACATATAGAAATTGCAGGTTGTCAATATGAAGTATGAACTTGCTATATATGATCTTTTGAGTTCATATGGGCATTCTAATGATTTATGATAATGTAGGTCAAAGCCAAGCTGATTAACCTCGGCATGCTCAAAGGTAGGTTAACTTTCATGTATATTTCGATTTTCTTTGTTCTTGCATTTTGATTTTGACCGTTACTTTTATTCGTTATCCTTTAGGCTATGAAAATGAATGCTAGAAGTGCTTATGTCGAGTGGCATGCAGTGTGCTAATATGCAGCTTCATGGTAGCTAGTAGGGTTTCATTGTTGGAATCATGCAAGTCGTTTGCCCTTTCGACTAGTAACACTGTATTTTATTGTGTCTAAAACTTACCATTGCTCTTGATGGATTTAACCAAACTGATCTAGTTTTGTGTGATTTCATGGGCTTTGTATATCATTGAACGGTTTTACAAGTATGCCATCTCCTCTCTGTTTTTGCATCTGTGCAGTGAGGAGACGAGGTTGAAAATTGGAGCTGGTGTTCGACTTGGATGGGAGAAACGCCGTGAGAAATTGATGGTCCAGAATACTTGCTACTACGACTGGCAAAATCTAATTGCAGAGACTGCCGAAAGGGCCTTCAGCGAGGAACAATTGCAATGGGATTCGTACAAAATCTTGGATAAACAACTTCAGCAGCAATGGCAGAGCATCGAGAAAAGAAGAAGTATGCCTAGACTGAAGGAAGCAAAGAGCCCCAAATCGGCGAGCAGAAGAGGAGATCTCAGAGGCCATAGCTGCAAAATGGGCTGATCCTGTAAGATCTCTGTTCCTCGTCACTTCCTCCTATCAAACTTCTGATTTCTAAGTTCTCTATATGTTTTACTGCATAGCCTAAACTAGTATTTAGGTCTCACCTTTACATTTCTCGTTTAAATAAGGAATACCGGACTCGGGTTTACTCTGGTCTAGCTAAATATCATGGCATTTTGGAGGGGCAGAATGGAAGCCTAAGAGAAAGTCTGCTGGTGATGGACAGACTAAACAGAAGTAACAAAAACAAGGATGAGAACGATGAGGCTGCAAAACGCAAGACTAAAAGCCTAAATCAACAAATTAGAACAAAGAGAAGCAGATCACCTTCATATAAAGACCCATTAGCTAGCACCAAACTGGAGATGTTGAAAACATTCGAGCCAAGAGAGCTGCTGCTGTCGACGACCCAAGAACTGAAGCCATCACTAAGGCAAAGTAAGTTCTTATTCCATAATTGATTGCGTCAATTTGGTTGGTTCTTTCTCAACAGAATTATGCATTAGACAAGAAAGGGAAAAGGAAACTATAAACATAGCAATGATTTCTGGAAATGGGATCATATATATATATGCAGGTCGTTGATTGCAGAAGCTGAAAAGGCCGCAAAGGTGCTTGAAACAGCTGCTAAGACGAGCCTCTCGACGCTTCCTTAATGGAAAGCAGGATGCTGATTGCAGAAGCACATAAGCTCATCGAATCCATAGAAATTGAAGATGCAACCGCATCTGTTGAAGATGAGAAAGGAAATGATCTATCAGAACCAGTTCGAAATCTTGAAAACGTGACTTATGAAGATGAGCGAACTTTGGAACGATGAAGACGAGCGAACTTTGGAACTCACAAAGCCCGTGAAAGTAAATGGAGTTCACAGCATCTCTGCTGATCTTGAGGAAACCAATAGCTTCAGTTTCGACGAGTTCATTTTGCAGATTTCATCAATGGCAACGGGTCAAGGCCGACCTCTTGAAACAGAAGAAACGGGCCTAATGGCTTTGTTTCATCAGTGTTGATAGCATGTTGAACAGCTCCGACTCAACGAAGAATCGCGTTGATCATAAAGCAAACCCTAATGGGATCTCTGTCCACACACAAAATCCGGCTGACAACTGGCCGGAGCTCCAATCTGAGAATGCGAAGCAGCGAAGAAAGAGGCAAACGTGATCAAGAAATGGGTTCGTGGGAGGCTCGTTGAAGTTGCTGAAGAAGAGCAGGAAGAAGAAGCTGCCGCCTAGGTTAGTTTTAGCATTTTTAGAAATCATGCATAGTTTCTATATCAATATTGCTTGGAAGTATAGAGTTCAATACTAGCTTATATCCAGTTTTGGTGGTGTCCAAGAATCATCCAAGTTTTCCTAGAATCTCAGTAAAAAGCCATGAATTTGTTTCATGCCTTCTACAATCTTCATGTTCAATTAAAGGATACGAAATGCATCATATATATGTCAAAAATTTTGAAATTTTTATTACGTTGAAGCCGTTTCGATATTGATGAAAATTATTTGTGGAATGTAAATGTCAAAATATTGATTTTATTAGTGATGTAGTTCTTTGCCAAAACACCATATTCTAAGTCAAATTTCTGGAAAATGGAAAATGAGGATTGGTGCAGAAATGACTTATTGTAATTTGGAAAAATTCATTACATTGGTGCAATTATACAAGTAATGAAGATTATTTCTGGACAAGAAATGTCACATTCTCGTATATTCTTTACTTGGAGCACACTACTTGTTCAAAGTAGAGAAGTGGCCAGTTTTGAGCTTGGAATCAACTATGTTTTCTACCTCCTCCTCTTTCTTTCTTTATCTTCTATTGATGCGTGGATCTCCGTCTCCACTTCCTTCACCTGCAAAAGCTTACTCTAAATAGTATGAAACATATAATGTAAATAAAATATGCAGTAGCATTAGTTGCACCCAAAAAGCTCATTCAAGATTTTACTATTTCTGGGCTGAAACAAAACGAAAATTCAGGAAGGGGTTGATCTAGAACACACAGGTGAATAACAATTTCGGTCTTTCCTTTTATTGAAAATAAAAATAAAATCTGTTCTCTCATACTAGACCCCAACCATTCAAATAATGGCGATTTACAAAAGTAAATTGGGAATGGCAAAATTCTAAAACTAGATAATTAATTAAAACTCACGGGATAGCATTTGGCACCGGAAGCTTAGAGCCATGAACGCGGCGCGGTTGGCGCTTGCCGACCATCCACCGCCGCCGTGGCAGCGAGCACGGCTGTCCGCCATGCCTTCTGTTCAACACCTTTGTTATTCCCAACATTTCCCGCCCGATTCTACGATAATAGGTAATTAGTCAGAATATTGGTTGTATGGATGAGACTGAGAAGATGGAGAGTAGCAGGATACAATACATGAGATCTAAGTAGCTGGAGGAAGAGACATCTGGAATATTTGTGAAACTGCTACGTGGCCTCCCACCGACGTAGATTTTTCTGCCTTTTTAAGGGCTGGGATCATTTTGAAGTATTTGTTACACTGGCTACAATTTATATGTGTGTAAAGTCGTTTAGTTTCATTTGAGGTCGAGAAACCGATTTGATTGAACATTAGATCATCTAAATTATCAGAAAAAGTGGGACAGGGAAATCTTTTATGTTTTGCTTTGTTGTATAAAGATAAATGTAATGAATCAGAATCTTTCAAAAGACAAATGACCCAGTTTGTTTTAAAAGTCCATATCCGGCAATTGCATCGTATTAATTGATTTCAGCAGTGAATTGTGAAAATCAAAGTGGCCATCCTTTATCAAAGTTAAAGCAGCCTGTTACCACAGTCGCAAAATTACATCAGAGTTAGGCCAAAGTGTAGTCATGCTAAATAATTAGGTGAGCATTAGATTTCAGTTGGATTGTCTAATCCGAATCGATCCGAAAATCAATTTTGTTGAGAAAAATCCGATCCCAACCGAATATCGAATATCCGAATTGAAAATCAATTTTTATACAAAAATTCGATCCGAACCAAAATCCGAAATTATGAAAAATCGAAAATCCAAACCAATTTTTATTAATTTTATATATATTTATATAAAATTTAAACATATTTAAATAAAATATTATTTTTATATATAAATCATATATAATTCGGATTTTGATTAAAAATTCAATCCGATCCGAAACCCAAAATTTTAAAAATATCAATCCGATCCGATCCGAAAATCCAAAAATCAATCGAATTTTAAATTTCGGTTTAATTCGGATCGATATTCTTCTCTGATTTTTGCTCACCCTAATGCTAATGGTTAAGTTGATATTGGAAAGATCAAATCATACAAATACAGTCTCATTTTCACTCAAACTCCTCTATATCAAATCATACAAATACAGTCTCATTTTCACTCAAACTCCTCTATATTCTATATTTGCACAAGTTTTTTGATCTTCTTAAAAGTTACTTAATTGTGAGTCTGAATACCATATGTTGGATTTATATATTGAAAATAGAATGATTGAGTTTGTATACAATATTTCATGTTATTACTATTATAATCTCCTATCTAAATTGTTTACTTGATTGCATATGTTATCTTATTATCTTATACAAAAGTTAGATCATATAGTGTGAAGAAGATCACAAAGTTTGTTTTATTGGTTAAGTTCGTTGAGATATAAAATGATTACGTATGAAACAACTTGAGGATGAGTTGTCGGTATTGGTGTAGTATAGATAAGAAGAATTGACTTGTTGCTTGTTTATTCCAGTACGCCTTGATGTATTGATGGATCATAGTGATATGAGTTTTCTATCTAGTCGAAGAATCTAGATCTCGATAATTTTCGCTTACCTAAATCTCGATAAGTTTTAGATGAGTATAAGTATCGACCATCATTTGACTTGTTATGAGTGAGAGTTACATGAGATAACCAAAGATTCTCAAGATTGGTGGTGCATTACTTATATGTCATGCTAGACCTGATCAGTCACCGTATTCATTTAGGATGATGATGTCCTCAAGGAACTCAAATGTTTATTGTACTAAACCCCGCCGAGTTAGTTAGCTCAAGAACAATAATAAGATTGAGTGATACTACTTAAGAAATTAAAGAGATTATAAATAATTAATGGACGCCATATCTTAATCAGGGATTGTAAGTCAATGTAAGCGACTCAACTCTATAATAAATGGGTAAGTCAACATTTGTTTCTATTGGAATGCATAAATGTTTATGAGATAATTTATGTTAATGAACATAAGATAATTAATTCATTTTGTCCATCTTTATTTTGATTTAATACCTATGCCTCTATCATGGTCTTTATTCTGAATTTTGTCCATCACTATGAAGAATCTCACCGACTCGTTCTCATTTATATATTATTTTAATACATCTCCAATATCTAGATAGATATTATCCGATATCAAGAGATAATTGTTATAGATATGAATTATCTTCGATTGAAGATAATTATTTTGTTTATTAGATATGCAAGGATCCGTCTAAATATGATTATAGGAATGCATTATAAATATAAGAGAGAAAATCGATAATCCTAAGCAATACATGATTTTCAAAATCACAGTATGACATAGGAGATGAATTTTTAAGATTATCCATGATTGTTCTCACCAAGATAGAGAATAGATATCCAGATACAACCGAAGATCAAAGCTAGAGTCCACAATTGATCCGATATCCCATAAATTGTAGATAAATACGAGTAAACACCTATTTGTTGTAATTAATTATATAGGTGTATCTTGGAATATAATGAGTGTATGATGAATTAAAATTTAAGATATAAGAATTCAAGCTAGAGTTCACAATAGGTTTAGAATTCATTGTGAATTTGTGATGGATACAAGAAAAATAAAATTTAAGTTTTGTAAGATAATACCATTTATAAAATTGACACTTATAATTTTCTTATTAATTTAATTTTTATAGATATTCTTGATTGATTGTTTAATTATTTGTTAGTAAATTTAATTTTTCAAGATATTAAGCACATAAAAAATATTATTATTTTATTTTAAAATTTTCTAATATTTTATATAATTTAAAATATATTATATTATTATTTTCTAATTTTATTTTTAAAATTATTTATTATTTTAAAGTTATAATTAGTAGGCTCCTTTACAAAAATCGTTGGTCCATCACTGCTTAGGCTTACGATAATGCTTTCATATAATTACGTTTTGTGTATATGCGTATTTGAAAATGAAAATATTTTACAGCAGAAAGATTTTTAACCCCTTGATTTGAGAAAAAAATCAGTTTTAAATGAAATAAATTTTACATCCTACAAAATAAGTCATCAATAGACTTATCCATGATGAACAATTCGGGCCGGACCAGAAAATTGGGCCGAGAAAGGTAAACGAGAGCCATATAAAACGGGTAATGTTGCAGCTGGCTGATCCGGTAGCAGGTCACTTTCCACCGACGATCTTCTTCTCCGATCAACAATCAATGATTCAGAATTAGTTGTGGCTTCTACACTTTCCTTCCTTCTCACTCTCTCTCCCAACCACACGCCTTTATCTCTCTCTCTCACGCATAGAACACACAAAACCCTCCCACCGGCCACCATTACCGAGGGATCCACACAGGCGGAGCTCACTAAGTATAAAACCAATTGCTACTCTCCAGCCGCATTTTCTCGATTTCACGTCCGCTGCGTGAGGTATTTTGTAAAAATGATGGAAAGGGAGCTATCGGACGAGGAGGAGGATCGCGAGAATCTGATTTCGCAGAATGCCAGGCCGAACGACGTCGTCAAGTCGCCCGATCACCACAACAGCAACAACCACCGCTCCGCTTTCCGAATCGACCACGAATTGAGGAACCGAGTCTCCGGCGCCGCGCTGAGGTTCAATAAGAGGTACATTCTCGCGATTTTTCTGCCCTGGTGATTTTGATAGTGTATCTGACTACCGATTTGAAGAATGTGTTCCGGATGAGTGTGCCGTCGATCAGAGATTTTGGGGTAATGGTCCTTTGGCCAATCGAATGCGCGAGTCCGAGTTACAAGCTATGTATTTGCTTACAGCAGGAAATTGAGCTTGTTAAGATGTGGAATTATACTACACTGGTGGGTAGATCAAATTTTAGCTTAGTAAATAATAGTAATTCAGTGAATCTGAACTCCGGTAATAATAATGGGGTGTTGGAAGACTTGAAATCGCGACTTTTGGCCAAATTTTGTTGAATAAGCAAATTCAAGGTACTCTGTTGTCAGCTCATGAGAATGAGGGTTCTGGGATTTATCTGCAAATTATACGGATTCAGTTTTTCTGATTGGACTACGTGCAAGAAGGTGGATCAGAGGTTGGCAGAGAGGAGAACAATAGAGTGGAATCCTAAACCCAACAAGTATTTGTTTGCTATTTGTGTATCAGGCCAAATGTCGAATCATTTGATTTGTTTGGAGAAGCATATGTTCTTTGCGGCTTTGTTGAATCGGGTTTTGGTGATCCCTAGTCCAAAGGTTGACTATGAGTTTCATCGGTGTTGGATATTGATCACATCAATAAGTGCTTGGGGAGGAAAGTTGTGGTGACTTTTGAGGAGTTTGCAGAGAGCAAGAAGAGCCATTTGCATATTGACAAGTTTATGTGTTATTTCTCGTCGCCAGAGCCGTGTTTCATGGATGATGAGCGTGAAGAAGTTGAAGGGTCGGGGTCTCTTTGAGTAAGGTCGAGGCTGTCTGGAAGGAGGATGTTAGAAGCCAAAGCAGAGGACAGTGCAGGATGTTTTGGCAAAATTTTCTTCAGACAGGGATGTCATTGCAATTGGAGACGTGTTCTTTGCTGATGTGGAGAGAGAGGGTGATGCAGCCGGGAGGTCCGATTGCACATAAATGTAAGACTTTGATTGAGCCAAGTAGGTTTATTTTGCTCACTGCTGAACGTTTTATACAAACATTCTTGGGAAAAGACTTTATAGCTCTTCATTTCCGCGCCATGGCTTCTTGAAATTCTGGTACTTTTACCTTATCGTTTCAGGCCTTGCTATGTATTACTATGTGATTTTATGACATGTAACATGAATTTCTCAATGGTTTCTCAGCAATGCCAAACAACCAAGCTGCTTTTATCCTGTTCCGCAAGCTGCAGAGTGCATCAATCGAGTTGTTGAAAGGGCTAGTGCTTCAGTGATCTATCTTTCTACAGATGCCGCAGAAAGTGAAACTGGTTTACTTCAGTCACTTGTTGTGTTGAATGGGAAGACTGTACCACTTGTTCGGAGACCAGCTCGTAATTCAGCTGAAAATGGGATGCTTTGATATACAGACATGGACTTGAGGGAGATTCTCAGGTGGGCTTAATTTTGTGTTGAATCTTTAAGCTTATTTCATTCCATAAGTAACTTCTATACAATTGTCTCTTTCATAAGAATCGATGAACCAAGCACTTGATCTTGAATCTATACATCACTAGAATGCTGAAATACTAGCTATACATCTTCTTTTTTTTGGGGTCAATTAATACAGAAATTTTAAAGGCTGCGTCACGGTGGACTCGAACCCGAGACCTTTGGCCTCTGGCATTAACCACTCTACCACTAGGCCAACACACACACACAAGCTATACATCTTGTTGGTTATGCATGGTGTCGTCTAGCACACCTAATATGTAATAACAGAAGAACTTTAATACAGAATAACTTTTATTAATATGTATTTCTGGGAATTTGGTTTTAGCACACCTTTGGAATACTACTGTTTGGATAAATTTATCTAATACAGGAAATTTTCATTGTGTGAAGGTTGAGGCAATGCTGGATAAGACTATTTGTGCTCTTTCTTCTGTCTTCATTGGATCTTCTGGATCCACTTTCACTGATGATATTCTACGCCTTCGGAAGGACTGGGGATCAGCATCACAATGTGACGAGTACTTGTGCCAGGGCGTACTTCCAAACTTCATTGCAGAAGATGAATGAACTCGAATCTTGCACATTCATATTTCCTTATGAATTCTGCTGCTCTTTTTTGCTGCTTGACATAGCAATTCCTCGAGGTTGAGTCACACTCTACTAATCTACTTGCTTAAACTGCTCAATTTATTTCTCTTTTCGTGGAATCTGTTGAATATGCTGGGAAACTGAAGGAGACGGCTAACGACCTTGGATTTTGCAACATTTGTTTGGACATGTGAATCGCTGGTGTAAATTTGATCTTACCTGATTTATGTTGATCCATGTGTAATATGAGCTTCAGCCAGGAATTTCTACTTGTTTTGTAATTTTGTTCTCTATTATTCATTGAGAGAGTTAGCTTAGCTGGTTTCTGTTTGTTGTACACGTGCCCTTCAATCTTAGCCTAGTTCAGCTTATGTACATTACGGGTGATGTTGAATAACCCTTCTGAACTACCTCAGAGCCAATTTTTGAAGTTCTTTGTGTGTTATTAATTAGTACCTCATCACTTCTCACTACTATCTTTTTTCGATGCTATATTTTGTGAATTTCGTTAAACAGGGTATTTATCGTCTATCTACATATGTACATTTAGTTTGAATGATAACTACCATTGTCAAACACGGTCTGGTTCGAATTTTGGTAGTCTTTGATTTTTGAAAATTTTGGCCCGGCCCAACTTGGTTCCTTAAGTTGGCCTGGTTCGTTCGGGACGGCCCCCAACCTGCCCCAAAATATATAGCCTCGAAAACGATCCAATCAATTTTCGGGCTTGATGAGCTTGAGGCTTGACCCTGCTCGACTAACTCGTTTAACACCTTCATGTATGACAAGTTAGTGTCGGGTTGTGGCTGTTTGTTATTGATCAAGTGTTCATATTGAATCCGGAAATTAAATGGACTTTAGATTCAAAGACCTTTATGTATAGGCATGTTTTTTTTTATGATTTATTCATTGTACTTACAACTTCAATCTAATTTTAAAATGTTGGAAAAAGGTGTACAGAACTAGATGTAACTTGCCGGGCGTATTACAACTTAAAACAGAAAAATAGAAGATCAAAACTAACAATGAATTAAAACAAGAAAATACAATCGAAACTGGAAAACAAAACCGTAAGCAGATGCCGAGTCGAGGAGGCCTCTTTCCAAGAAGCGAGATACGCCGGTAGTGCTCTCGGATCCGCGATCGTCCCAAAGATGAAACGCAGCGTCTCGTAGGTGGCGAAGACCGCAGACCAACGAGCTCCGTGAACCTGACGGAGGCGGGGCGAGAGCCGGACAAAGTATGTATGCGAGGGAGTGCTCTAAAGTATCTTTGGAATGCTTTTGCGGTTGGTAGGTTATCTTTGGGAGACATGTCCTATTTATAGGCGTCGTCCCCTCGTAGGAAAGATCTTGAGTCAACACCGCATTGATGTCGGGTGTTACGGAGTTATGTCCCCATTGAGTCTGCGGCGGTTTCGGAGACAACGTGGGCACGTTTCCGCGAGCCATCATGTCGGGCGTTACCGACGGTTACGGCGAATCCGGACAACGCGTGCGTCGTGTTCATGGACGATCCGGGCGTCTCTTCAAAGCAGCCCAACGGATTGGGCCACACGAGTTGGGCCCCGGACCAACTCCATCGCACGCCAGCCCAACGGATCGGGCTACACGAATGGGCACCGGACCAACTTCATCTTTGGGCTCGATCAAACGTTGATCCAAAATATAAGACAATGGGCCACGGACCGGGCCCACGAAGCAAGCCCACGAACAGGCCCAAAGAATGGCCCAAAGACCACCCAAAGACCAATCGCAAGATCCAAGATCCAAGATCCAAGATCCACGATCCACGATCCACGATCCACGGACCACGGACCACGGACCACGGACCACGGGCCGGGCCGAACCGAACCGGCCGGGCCGGGCCGGAGCCGAGACGAGGCGCGGGCGCTGGCGGCGGGGCGGCGGCGGGCGCGGCACCGGCACCGGCCCAGCGGCGGCATGGCGGCATACAATGTCTTGTGGGGCTTCCAAACCCATCACTTGCACATAATTATACTAAGTGTTCAATGACCCACTTATATAGACAATTAATGAAGGTACATTAATCAATGTGGGATAAGGATTAATTAATCCATGCTTATCCCATTAATCACATAACTCCATGTTTAAGTGACCAACTTTGATCCATTATTTCTCACTCACCGGAATCGGATTTGAGAATGTGAATACACCACGATCATCTACTCGGGCGTAGATCGATCCTATGCCGCTTAATTTCACAAAATTAAACGTTACGTCACTCAAAATCTTGGTCAAAGTAGCTTCGAAAACTCACCACATATATAATATTATATATATATGCACGCGATTTTCAACAATCCCCACATGAGTGGAAATAGCCATATGCATGATGCAGACACGGCTCGATCCTCAAGAGATGTTAAAATATTTGGACAGTGGTTTATGGCCTTGAACCTTCCATAGTTAGTACCATCGAGTACAGGCGGATTAGTGGACACGATGCTGAACTATTCCCCACGGCAATCGAAACAATGGTATTAACACTTTAACACCTCAACCTCATCCGTTCTCACGTTTGATTCCATTTTGGCCATGGACATCCACTTTGGATTCATAAGTGTTTTGTTTGAAGCGCCCCACTTCGCACTTACATAGGTGATTCTTTACCGAGTATCTTGCCATACTCAACCTCCTCGGTATCTTAGGAATCATTGAGAGTCAACGACTCAACCTCACCACTAAGCGAGTTTTTCAACACTCGTTTGCTTTCTAGGAATGACTAACTCGAGTGTTTATACACGAACTCATATAGCTTAGTTCTCCCATTGAACCAAGTTCTTGGGATCTCCAAATCATCATGGTTGGGTTACCACTATGATTGTTCTTAAGATGTGGATTTTAGTCCCATTCCTCTAGCAACTTGATCATTTGATCCCGGTTCAACCCTTTGGTTAACGGATCCGCCAGATTATCTATTGACTTGACATAGTCGATTGATATAACCCCACTGAGATCAAATGCCTCACGGTATTATGTCGCCGACGATATGTCGAGACTTACCATTATACAAACCACTTTTCGCCCTTCCAATGGCGCTGGCTATCACAAGGAATCATCACCGGTGGCGCGGGTTTAGACCAACATGGAATATCTTCCAAAATTACGAGCCACTCGACTCCTCACCGCTTTATCCAAAGCTATGAATTACGATTCCATGGTGGATCGGGCTATACACGTCTGCTTCGTGGATCTCAAGAAACAAAGACTCCCCCAATCGTGAACACGCACCCACTTGTAGAAAGTGAATCTTTCGTGTCGATATCCATTGGCATCACAGTACCTTCAAGTCACGGGGATATCTCGTGAAATGCACCCATGATTTTGAGTATACTTCAAGTACCTCAAACTCTCACTAAAGCCTTCCAATGCTCCTTGCTTGGATTGCTCGTAAACGACTCAATTTGTTCACGGCGCAAGCTATGTCGGGTCGGGTGCAATTTGTAAGATACATCAAACACCGATGACCTTAGCATAGTCTTCTTGCCAACAAAGTTCACCCTGTTCTTACTCAAGTGAACATTGAGCTCTAATGGGGTCTTAGCAGCAAACTATCAAACGCGTTGAATTTCTTAAGCACTTTCTCAACGTGGTGAGATTGTGTCAAGACAATTCCGTCGATCTTCTTAGAATCTTGATTCCAAGAATCACATCACCTAATCCCATGTCCTTCATGTCAAAATTTCTATTTAACATGCGCTTTGTGTCATTAATGACTTGAGTATTGCTACCCATGATCAACATGTCATCTACATACAGACACACTATAACATAACCATTATCGTTGTTCTTAACGTAGACACATTTGTCACACTCGTTGATTTTGAAACCATTTGCCAACATTACATTGTCAAATTTCAAGTGCCATTGCAACGCGCTTGTTTCAAACCATATAGAGACTTCACGAGTTTGCATACCTTACCTCTCGACCAGTACTACAAACCCTTCGGGTTGCTCTATATATACCTCATCCTCGAGGTCACCATTCAAAATGCGCCTTAACGTCCATTTGATGAATCTCAAGATTGTGCAAAGCAAAGAATTGCGGAAGCACCCTAATAGACGTAATCCTCGTCACAGGTGAATAGGTATCGAAGAAATCGTATCCCTCTCTTTGTTTAAACCCTTTGACAACCAAACGGGCCTTATACTTTTCAATTGATCCATCTGCCTTGTACTTTCTTTTAAGGATCCATTTGCATCCTAAGGGCTTACAACCTTCTGGCAAATCAACCAACACCCAAGTGTGGTTTTGCAGAATGGAATCAATTTCGCTTTGAACAGCCTCTCGCCAGAGCATCCCGTCTGACCGAGCATAGGCTACTTTGATCGAGTTGGTTCTTCGTCAACATGAACGCAATATAGTCGGGACCAAAATTCTTTGGCGTTCGACTTCATCGCCACGTCTCGGTTCCGACCCCTCTGGATCAGACCTCGATCGCTTATGCGATATCGGTTCTTTCTCCAAAGGTTTAGAACTCGAAGCTTCACCATCAGCTCTATTGCTAGAACTGGCTTCATTTTTATCCTTGTCTTTACAGGGATAAACACTTTCAAAGAATATAGCATTCCTTGATTCAATCGTCGTCCCCACAGTCATATCTGGTACCTCTGACCTGTGGATCAGAAAACGATAGGCGCTGCTGTTCAGTGCATACCCAATAAAGATACAATCGACTGTTTTAGGTCCAATTGTAACTTGTTTAGGAAGAGGCACCTCAACCTTCGCCAAACACCCCCACACTTTGAGATATTTGTACGATGGCTTTCTTCCTTTCCACAACTCGTAAGGTGACATCCTTACCTTTGAGTGGAATCTTGTTCAAGATGTAGTTGGTCGTCAAAACAGCTTCCCCCACAAGTTCTCGGGCAACCACGAACTAATCAACAAAGCATTCATCATCTCCTTAAGTGTTCGATTTTACGCTCAAGAACGCCATTAGACCGAGGTGAATAAGGAGCATCGTTTGGTGTATTATACCACTTTCGTTGCATAATGCCTCAAACGGAGCTACATATTCTCCCCTCTATCACTCGAACAGTCTTAATTCGACAACAATTGATTCTCGGCTTCGTTCAAGTTTTTAAAAGCTTGATAGCCTCGTCTTTACTTCTTAGAAGGTAAAGATAACAATATCTTGTCTGACCATCAATAAACGTGATGAAGTACTTTTACCACCTCTAGTTTGTACAAACTTTAAATCACACACATCGGTGTGAATAAGTTCTAGAGGCTTAGTGCTCTGCCTCTACCGAATGAAACGGTAACTTAGCCATTTTAGCTTCCACACAAACCTCACATTTCGTTTGTGTATTAACTTCATTTAACTTTAGTAAATCTAAATTTACTAATCTTTTATTGCATTTAGATTAACATGTCCTAATCTACAATGCCATAAATCGAGCACTCGATCAGTAAGAGGAAGTAGATGCTTTTCATTCATCATATTTTTGGGTACACGGCACAGACCATTACATTCAATTTGAAAAGACCCCGGTGAGATAACCCCTACCAAGGAACTTTCCAAACTTAGTCAGACAAACTTGTCCGACTCAAAACTAGTCTAAAACCCTTATTAACTAGAATAGAGCCCGACACTAAATTCTTGCGAATGTCCGGACATGCAAAGACATCCTTCAACGTGATCTCAATGCGGATGACATCTTGAGCACCACATCACCAACTCCGCAACCTCGGACGAAGCTTGGTTCCCATGTTGAGCTTCCTCCCTCAACAGCTTGTAGGTGGAGAAACGCATCTTTCGGCGCAGACGCGTGCGCGATTCGCCGATGTCGATGAACCATCCACCTTGATTCTCGGCGTGGTTGACTTCTTCGGTCACCACAGCAGCCAAGTCATCCTTGTCCCATTTGTCAAGTCCTTCTCGACAACATTGGTAACTTGTTTAACTTCTTCTTCTTCTTCGCTTACGACAGTCCTTACTCGTGTGGCCATGCTTGCCACAATTGTAACAGTCCCCGTCAAATTTACGGGCAACCACCTTCCCTTTGCCTTTGTCATTGGCATTGGGACGAACACGTTTGTTGGAGGGACCGCCTCTCTCCAACAGGTTGGCTCTAGCATCGATTAAGCCCTTCCCTTTTAGCTCTAGCTTCTTCACGTCAGACTCGATGCGCAGTCTGACGATCAAGTCTTCAAGTGTCATATCCTTTCGCTTGTGCTTAAGGTAGACCTTGAAGTCTCTCCACCCCGGGGGTAGCTTCTCAATCACTGTAGCGACGACAAAGCCGTCCGAAACAGTGTGCCCTTCGGCTTGAACCTCGTGCACAATGAGTTGAAACTCTTGCACTTGGTCCATGATCGGTCGGGAATCGACCATCTTGTAGTCCAAATATTTAGCTACAATAAACTTTTTAGTACCTGCATCATCACTACGGTACTTCTTTTCTAGCGCATCCCACATACTTTTGGATGTCGTTACAACAGCATAAACACTATACAAGCTATCTTCTAAACTACCAAGTATAAAATTTTTACAAAGGTAGTCGCCAAGGTCGCCATTGTCATATGCTTTCGGACGTGAAAGTCCGTCACCACCCCCGAACGGCGGGCTCATCTTCTACCAAGTTGGCGAAGCCCAACGTCGTGGTGAAACGGATCTTTCTCGCCATCTCAAGTCGGATCCTCCAAACTTCGGCGGCTTCTCGGCCGGCGGCATCATCCTTGCGGTATGAACAGGCGCCGAGATCGATCCATGACCGGATCCACCAGTGTTAGATCCCATGGATCCAACAGTCGACCCACTGAAAAGTGCAGTCGTCGAACCAAAGGAACCACTAAAAGTGGAACCAATTGTTGAACCACTAAAAGTGGAACCAACAGTCGACCCAAAGGGTCCCATGGTTGACCCCGAAGGCATCGAACCAAACATGACCGAAGCCATTGTGCCAGAATTGGCAGCAGCAGCAGCAGAGGCAGCAGCGGCGGAAGCGGCGGCAGCAGCGGCGGCGGAAGCGGATTCGGTGGCTGGAACAGAAGACATCTCCACGCAAAGGTATTTAATTTCGAAAGTTTTAAGTCAATTTAGAAGTCTGAACTCCTTGGCAAGTGATATCTCGTCTTGCGATTGTTGGAAAAAGGTGTACAGAACTAGTACAGAACTTGCCGGGCGTATTACAACTTAAAACAGAAAAATAGAAGATCAAAACTAACAATGAATTAAAACAAGAAAATACAATCGAAACTGGAAAACAAAACCGTAAACAGATGCCGAGTCGAGGAGGCCTCTTTCCATAAGACGAGATCGCCCGGTAGTGCTCTCGGATCCGGGCGTATCGTCCCAAAGATGAAACGGCAATGTCTCGTAGGTGGCGACACAGACCAACGAGCTCCCGTGAACCGGACGGAGGCGAGGACGAGCTTGAGAAAGTATGTATGCAGTGAGTGCTCTAAAGTATCTTTGGAATGCTTTTGCGGTTGGTAGGTTATCTTTGGGAGACATGTCCTATTTATAGCGTCGTCCCCTCATGGGGAGCATCTTGAGTCAACACCGCATTGATGTCGGGTGTTACGGAGTTATGTCCCCTATTGAGTGCGGCGGTTTCGGAGACAACGTGGCACGCTTTCCGCAGAAACCATCATGTCGGGCGTTAAGCGGTTACGACGAATCGGACAACGCGTGCGTCCGAGTTCGTTGGGCGATCCGGACGTCTCTTCAAGTGCAGCGAGCCCAGCGGATTGGGCCACGAGTTGGGCCTCGGACCAACTCCATCGCACGCAGCCCAACGGATTGGGCTACACGAATGGGCACCGGACCAACTTCATCTTGGGCTCGATCAAACGTTGATCCAAAATATAAGGACAATGGGCCACGGAACCGGGCCCACGGCAAGCCCACGAACAGGCCCAAAGAATGGCCAAAGACCAATTGCCAAGATCCAAGATCCAAGATCCAAGATCCACGATCCACGATCCACGATCCACGGACCACGGACCACGGACCACGGACCACGCAACCGGGCCGAACGGAACCGGGCCGGGCCGGGCCGGGCCGGAGCCGGAGACGAGCGCGAGGCGCGGCGCGGCGAGGCGGGCGCCGGCGCCGGCACCGGGCGGGCGGCGGCGGCGGCGGCGGCGTGTCTTGGCGTGGGCTTTCGACCCATCACTTGTGCACATAATTATACTAAGTGTTCAATGACCCACTTATATAGACAATTAATGAAGGTACATTAATCAATGTGGGATAAGGATTAATTAATCCATGCTTATCCCATTAATCACATAACTCCATGTTTAAGTGACCAACTTTGATCCATTATTTCTCACTCACCGGAAATCGGTTTGAGAATGTGAATACACCACGATCATCTACTCGGAACGTAGATCGATCCTATGCCGCTTAATTTCACAAAATTAAGCGTTACGTCACTCAAAATCTTGGTCAAAGTAAACTTCGAAAACTCACCACATATATAATATTATATATATATGCACGCGATTTTCAACATAAAACTTACAAGAAATTATATTCATCAGATTTGTAATGAATTAAGGGTGTTTACTTTCATGATTAGTATTTTGAATGATTGATTATTTGATGGATTAAATATTTGATAAGATAATTTTTATTTATCAATCCTTTATTTACTATAAATGATTAGTGAAAGATTAAAATTGTGATAAATAATTCTCCCTTTATTTTGTGGATTATTTCAATCCTACCTATATAGGTTGGATTAAAATTAGTGAAGAACAATTCAAGGGATTAAAATAATCCCGGACTTTGGGATATCCTCAAATATTAATCTTTAAAAGTAAACACTTGATTAGGTTGGATTAAGTTTATCTATCCAACCTAATCATGCAAAGTAAACACCACCTAAATTGAACTCGAACAAGTTTTGAATTTTAACCGACAATATCATGCGACATATCGAATAATATGAAAAAATGAAAAAAAAAAATATAGAAGGAAGAAGGGAATTGGTGTCCTAGTAGATGTAGCACTCATTAAGCCTTCTTTTATTATTTTTAGCACTCATTTAGTTTGTACAGTCAGCCTCCAAAACCATAACACACTTCATGAACAACGCCGCCTCTCAATTTTTGTAATTTGCATACAATTTCAGATTTCATTTCTCTTCTCGCATCATCTCATATTCTCATTCATATCACTCTACGCACGCTCTCGAACGGTTTAGAATTCATTTTTTCGTCTTAAATTTCTAAATATCAACGTTTTCGCACCCGCAAATTCATTCTCAAACGATAAATAGCTCCAGTTTGATTCATCCTATTTTTTTCATCTTAGAAATTTAAGATGAGGGCTAAAGTTGTGGTGTTTCCAATCAGAGGAAGGAATTGGTGTTTCAGCCGATCGATCGACCCTGCGACGGCCGCAGCTCAATCATCCACCGCTCCGTCGACGGTGAAGGCGCTCTGGAACAAAATCTCCAGCAGTAAGCGCTCCGAGGAATCGAAAGCTGAGCTCGCCATTGATTTCTTTGCAAACAAGGTCTGCTCATCAGCTTTTGGTTGTTGCTGAGGAATACTTGAATGATTATCCTTGTTTTGTTTCATTTTGATTTGTGCGAAACGGTTTTGTGGTAAATGTGCAACTAGCTGAAAGCATTTGGATTTTGTTTTGTTTGGAATGAGTTATTTACGCTGACATACACTTATTTATGAGGATATACGCTCGCTATTGCTTCATGCTGCGTTGTATATTGTGCATTTGGTGTGTATAGGGCTTATCACTTATGGGTTATTAATGTGAAAATGCGTGGATTATTAGTGGGTAATGTGTGAAGGGATGTGTGGATGGTTATGGTCCTATGGCTTCTACAAACGCATTACAAAAATCAGTTTCCCCATTGTTGTTGCTTTACGCGCCCGTATTTCACATTAAAATACATTATTTATCTTGCTTATTGCTGGAAATGTATAAAGAGATGGGTTCATGTGGCTTTTGATTGATCACGTGAAGTAATTAATGGTGAATTTTCTCGTTGGTGAGCGATAAGTAGCTATGTTATTGCATGAAGCTAAAGTCCGTTGTTATACAATGCATTATGGTTGTGGCTATCGGAGCTGTCACTTGTTGACTTTGTTTTGTTTTGTTATTGTTCCTGTTTTTCAACTTGAATATATGCCTTCTGCTCTATAGGACAGCGTTAATTTCATTGTGTATTGCTGAGTAATATGTAACAAGTTTGTCACCATACATTAAGTAATATATGCAGGATCTGTTGCTTTAGGGAATTAAATTAACACATTTTACATCACTAACTAATACCAATATTTTTTTGTAAAAACTGCACATGCAATGACAATATGTCTTTGTTGAGTATGTTAAGAAGGATTATGTATGTACAACTTGTGAATTATAAGTTCAAAAATAACTCATTTTCCATAGTTCTAACTCAGTAATGGATTAATAGTTCTCAGTAATGGATTAATAGTTACGCTTATGTTTAACTTGAAATTATACATTTTTTCTTGCATACTGCGGTGTGGCGTATGCTAGGTAATTTTTAATATGAAATGTGAATAATTAATTAATGGGCTATGTCTGGACGGCAGGTTAGTGAATAATGGTTGCTAGGTTTTGGGTGTGGTCATCTAACTGTTAGCAATGGTAATGTATAGATGAACGGAGCCTGGACTAAGCTGGAGAAGGCGCCCCAAGGAACTTTCAAGAATAAACTTCATGGGTATATTTACACAGACATGATATTATTCGTGATCTTTTTGTTTGAGTTTTGATTTGCTGTGACCCATTTGTGTATTTCACTAGTTCTCTGATTTATAGTTTGTGGAATGGGAAAAAATATGTCCTCATTACCATTTTCATTTTAGCTGATCTTTCTGTTAATGTAGGTTGGGAGTGAAGTTGTTGTCACGTGTGAAGCCATCAGAAATCTTCTTTAAATCTATTCCAAAGGAGATTAATAGAGTGGATATTGTGTATCCATCAAGGTAACCTGATTCCAATTCATGTATGATCATGACATCTCTAGTCAGTATCCCCCTAAGTTTACCTAATTTGATGCCGGTGTAAAATACTAGGATAGAAAGAAAATGCAAATTTTGAGCTGTATATCATGCAGGAGAGTTATAAATGTGAAATCTTGTGCAATCCGCCTTTTACTCAAAGAAAACACTGGGGAGAGAACATAATTTTGATGCATACTCCAAAGCCCATTTTCTTCCTTGCATCACTTTCCTCTGCTCTAGGACCTGGACACTTATTTATCTTTTTAGACTCTGTATGACAAATTTCAGTGCCCCATTTCCTCTCTGGTTAATATGATGCTCCGAGTTAAATCTACATTTGTTCGAGAAAGCGAAAATGATGTGCAATTGTTCAAAACCCTTCTGTCAATTTTTCCCTTTATTGAGAATCAAATTTATTCTCTAAAACTTTTGATTCTTTGAAGTATAGGTAAATTTTATTTGGATAGTGTATGAACTGTATATGTATACTTATAAGTATTTCTTTATTTTTATTGAATGTTTTACATAAATGTTTCTCATTCATAACCACATATAAGAAGGAAATCCTCGTTATTTTCTTCCTTCAATTCAATATTTATTGTGCATGATTAAATTGCAAAAGATACTACTCATCTGTCTATGTATAGTGCATAGTGCTGTCCATCTCACTTATCCTGCAAATTTTAGAATTTAACTTCAAGCAACTAGAAGAATTATGGGCAGACAAATTAGTATATTAGAAGACTAAAATGCTATGCAGTTGTGACATGATTTACTTCCTGGAGATTATTTTCTATATACGTTGCTTCTACCTGTGACAGTTTAAATCCACGACTTGTTCGTCGAAGACTCCGACATCTAGCATTCAGGTAACTTATCTTATGAGATACTTTTTGCAAGCTTGAATATATTCTTATATTTTTAGTTGAGGAGTAGCATTATATCTTATGTTGTACTGGCTTTATTGTTCCAAGGCATGAGTAGCATTCCATTTGTGCCTGCCATTAAAATATAGGTATCATCGTCTAAAGACTTCCTGTTTCCCGAAATTTTTGTTGTTATTTGATTAGGCAGTGAACATTTCTGGCAATGAATATCAACCCCATCAGCATTTATCATTTCAAATAAAATGTGACACTCTGCATGATTACCAGGGGATCGGTTATTCACATGAAATACTTCTACTGCTCAGCTATAATGGTGCCTTTGACGTCAGTTTTCATGGTATGTGACTGCAGCTAAAATTGAAAATGATCTTCTCATCTGCTCTATTTCCTTTATTATATATTAGCCAATCTTTTCATTTAATATCTACATAATAACTTATGGTTATCATATGCAGGTTCTTCCTTTGCCTAACATCCCATTCTTTTGGCTTTCGTTCCGAGCGTATTCTCACTGGAGAGCTTCACATGTACGTAAACCTTGAGAGTATTATTCTAAGCGATCATCAGAAAATATTTTGTCAAATTCACAACTTTCCATCTGATGTTCTTTGATAAAAGCATTAGTACATACCCTTTATTTATATGCTTGAACTTTTATTTTTCCTTTCAGGGAAGTGAAAAGCTGATGCACTTAGTCACTGATGCCTCCCATCGACCCCATCCTTCAGATCAGACGGCTAAAAGCGAAGATAGATCCACACAAGATGAAAACAGTGAAAATTCGACAACTTCTCCATTGGTAAGAATCTTTTTCAACTTACCTCCGCATTTTGTAAGAAAAATTTAAGCCAATTGAATTGATTTATTTCATTCTTGATGTGTTCACCTCTCTAGCGTTTAGTTTCTCGTATAAGATGTGAAAGTCCATAACGCGTCTTATTAGGGTTCGCTAGAAACTAACTGCATTGGGAATTTTTTATACATGCTTAGGTTTTTCAGCCCTCGGAAGAACTTGACAAGCTTATCCAAAATAAGGATGGCGACAATGGTCTGAATGAGTGTGCAATATCGAAGATTTGCGAAAAACACTATCTGAATGCTGCAGATGTGAAGAAATACAGAGATTCATTTTAATCATGAGCTTAGTTAGTTTCGTATGTTGCTTTCCAGTTTAGTGAATTCCATTCATTCATCGAGATTTTTTTTTGCTAGTTATCTTGTTTTTTCCTGGTTAGAATTTGAAGAAATCTGTGTATGTTTATCATAGAAAAAGCAATAAAAACTGCCGATTAAGGCAATGGTGCAAGAAACCATAATCTGGGATCATGAATGCTCAAATTGGGACAAATGCTAGTTTCAACTGCTATGAATTTGTTACCCTAGTAGTGGAGCTCCACGCTTGTCCATTGCTTTTGCTATTTTCTTAGTCATTTATTCTTCTTTATTTCCAATTCATGAAAAAAGTTAAGTTCGTTTTAGTTTATATACAGAAAGAATGCATCGAGAGATGATACCTAGAGCATTAGCGGACAAAATTTTAAATAGAGATTCACACATTGGCTTGTACCTTTTATTTAGTCAAAGTCTTAGTATATTGGATTGTGAAAGTGTGGTTTCGTCTAAGCACGAACTGTTGTGTAGATAGTTATCTACATACAGAGTAAAATAGTGGAATTAAAAATTTAAAGAACACTAAAGGTGAAACTAGATGCCAATTTATGGAGAAATTATCTATTATAAGTGTACAATGAACATGATAAAAACTTACTACTTTATCAGAAGATAAAGTCGGACACTTTGAGTTGAAAACTATCTATGAAAATACAAAAAACTTTCTCACAACACTCTTGTATAAAAAAAATTGACACACTTCTAAAACAATTAGAAGTTAAGACACTCGTGCTATAAAAAATGTTATGAAAATAGTTTCAAAGATAAAAACAGATCTTCAGTGATTTTTTCTAGAGTTCCCTTTGACTGCTGCCGATCTACCTCTCTTAAGAGTTGAGAGATCTCCGACTGCACGTCTTGGATCACGTCCTGGTCAACTAGGATTAAGTTGGTCGTGTCAATTAATAGCTCCAACTAGCTCCTTGAAAAAAAAAACCGAAAAGCTGACCCCTTCATCATTATCTCTTATGATCTGTTTCCCATGTTTTTCGATGTATTTACTGAGTCTAGTGATATGGTGGAAGACCTTGTTGAAAAGTTGTAAACTCGCTCTTAACAACGGTTTCGAATTAAACTATTCAAGCGCATGAGAATAAAGATATAAAAATTAGGGTTAATTTCGATTTTAATACAACTTTTATTGAATTTGCAATTGCAATACAATATTTCAGAACTTTGCAATTAATATGATTCCCATTTTATTTTATTTTATTTTATTTTGGTGAATGCCATCCGAGTTATTTAACGTAAAATCGTGAGACTATCATATTCTAATTCATAATATCTGAAATTTATTGTACCGGATGCCAATTAATGAAAAAAATTAGGGATGCTATGATTGCAAAAAAAAATAAAGAATTCCAATGTTTGAAAAGTCATGTTATAATTACAAATTTGATGAAAAAATGTGCTAAATTTGTCAATTAACATAATATAATAAAAGAAGTTAGTATTTCCAATTTTCGTGAACATATAAAAATAGGTCTTGATTCACGAATAAAGAGGTTGGGCTTGGAGATGTAACGGATACACATTAGGCCCATAATCATATTGGGCTTGTTAAGTTTAATTTGGCTCATTAACTAATTTCACAGGGTAGCCCACCAAGCGACGGGCAAACTACGTGAAACTTTGGAATATAAATCACTTGTTTTCCATTTCTTAAAATTTCTCACTTCTGCTACTCCTCCAATAAAAGTTTCCCCAAAAATCAAACAAATTCCGAAGGAAAGATTGATTAGAAGTTGGGAAGATGGCACACGATCCAGAGGATGAGATCAAGGACGAGAAGAACCCTAAGCCTCTCGATGAAGACGATATCGCGCTCCTCAAAACTTATGTAAGTTATTTTTTTTCTTGTGTCGACTTGTTCAAAAACCCTAATTTTGAGCAATTCTAGCTTGAATATTTGCATTTTTGGGAATTGAAGAGCTGAATTTTAATCTTGTTCTGTTTTGTGACGAGGATGCTTAACTTCGTTATTTATGCTTTGTTTTCTGTGGTCTGAGAGGCAATTGGGATCTAGCTGATATTCGTATTTGTGGAAACTAGATTTATTTAGTTTTTCAGGAATTTAATGAACCGAGGTCAGGCTAATCTGTAGCTCGGGCTGGGTTTTTATTGATGATATTTCATTTATGTAATTGTTTTTGGGCGGTGAAGGGTCGGGTTAAGTATTGTGGTGGTTGATGATTTTTGGTTCTGAACTTAGATGTGCTGATATATGTAAAACTGAGAACTTTTTGGTTTCTAATTTTTAATTCAATTAGGAAACAGTTTTTTTTAGTAAGGTTATAATAGTAGGAGCTGCCATAATTTCTTATTTACCTTCTTATACTATAAATTGGTTACTTTCATGAGGGTTGTATTCTGCATTTGGAGCAAGAATTTTTTGGACTGTGTATGTAATTATGATATGAAGCCGAAATTCATATGTTACATATGGAAAGTTTTGGTGTGATTGCTGAAGGTGTTTGTATGTTGGTGTGCGCAGGGTTTGGGACCTTACTCAAACAGCATAAAGAAAGCTGAGAAGGAAATCAAGGAGATGGCAAAGAAGATTAATGACTTATGCGGTTTGCAAATTTACCCAGCATTGTCCCTTATATTTGGAACCTTTCTTTTTATCAGATCATTTGTAGCTTTTCTTCTTTTTCTTATTTCCCCTCCTACACACCCCCCCACCCCCATTGGGCTGGTGAGTTGGAGTGGAGAATCAATGAACTAACCTCAGAATTCTGCCAATGTCCACTGGGCTTCAATGCTTGCGGTGACCAATTGGTTAATTGGTCTAAATTTTGTTTGCAAATTTCATAGGAGTATTGTTATAGTACTTTCTTCTGCCCAACTATGTGCCTGCCTAGTTACCATATCATTTTGATGCTAATCTGCAATTTTCAATTCATAATAGGTATCAAGGAATCGGACACTGGCTTAGCTGCACCTAGTCAGTGGGATCTTGTATCTGATAAGCAAATGATGCAGGAGGAACAACCTCTTCAGGTATTACTTTCTAAATTTCTGAGTCTACTATCCATCCCTCTATACTCATTTATCTTATGATATAATTTGTTTGTGTGAATAGGTTGCACGATGCACAAAGATAATCAATCCAAATACAGAGGATGCCAAGTATGTTATAAATGTCAAGCAGATTGCTAAGGTATGTTACCTCATTCTGTTTCTAATTGTTCATCCCAGGAAAACAAAATAGATAGGAAAACAAAATAGATAGGTTCTATTTGGTAATATCAATTTCAAACCACCATATTAGTCCAGATGTGCCCATCTTGTATCATATTTTATGTCAGTACTTGTACTTGATGTGCATTTGTGAGATTTTCCTTTATTGGTAGTGTTGTGTGGTCAATCCTTTGGTCATTATGTGTTCTTTTGTTGCAGTTTGTTGTGGGACTGGGTGATAAAGTTTCACCTACTGATATTGAAGAAGGCATGCGTGTTGGGTGAGCTTTTCCTTTTCCATCTTTATTTCATTTATCCAAGCAAGCATTTCCTCTGTAGCATAGGGTGTGTGCCATTTTCTAAATTTGTTTTTCTAGATCCTAAAATGCCTAGATGCATTGCTTGGTTGGATTTTGCATGGTTTATTCTTCTCTTTACTGAACTCTTTGTGTGATAATGTAAACTCACTCCAAGGAATGGGATAACAATAGAACCTCAAGAACTATTCATAGACTCTGAACATTCTGTCTTCTGTGAATTCCTGTAATTTAGGACCTATATAGATTCATCTTCTCTTGTCATTTTGTTCACTGCATTAGTATCATGTTGCATGTTAATGCTGCGAGGTGGCTTTGAATTTCCTCCATATTAGCTCACCAAATTTCAGATGGTACTGTTTATTGATGAGTTCATTTTGATGATGAACTGTATATATTTATTTCTTTCTAGAGATCAGAATTATAGGCCTGATATTCTGGTTGCTGACTATGCTTTTATATATTTTTTATTTTATTCTGTATCTTGCTGTCGTGATGTGTAGTTTTGCACCTGTCTTCTTGCAGTGTGGACAGGAATAAATATCAAATTCAGATTCCTTTGCCTCCTAAAATTGATCCTAGTGTGACTATGATGACAGTAGAGGAAAAACCTGATGTTACCTATAATGATGTTGGAGGATGTAAGGAGCAGATTGAAAAGATGAGAGAGGTTTGTTATATACTGATGCTGGAATTTCTTTGTCTGCATGGCTACAATTATAAGTTAAATTAACTTAAACTGGAACATTAACTGGATTTGCGCATGATAATGGATATTCTCAGGTGGTTGAGCTACCTATGCTTCACCCTGAAAAATTCGTAAAGCTGGGGATTGATCCTCCAAAGGGTGTTCTATGTTATGGTCCTCCTGGAACTGGCAAAACTCTGCTAGCGAGCTGTGGCTAATCGGACTGATGCATGCTTTATCCGTGTTATTGGTAGCGAGCTTGTTCAGAAATATGTTGGTGAGGGAGCTCGGATGGTTCGCGAATTATTTCAGGTGCCATACCCTCACTTTCTTACTATTTGCCTTGCAAATGTTCTTCTTAACTTCAAACCTGCTTAACGTTTTTTCTCTGTCCCCTCTGTAGATGGCTCGCTCCAAAAAGCTTGTATTGTATTTTTGATGAAGTAGATGCTATTGGAGGTGCACGGTTTGATGATGGGGTGGGTGGAGACAATGAGGTTCAGCGCACCATGCTTGAAATTGTGAATCAGCTTGATGGATTTGATGCTCGTGGAAACATTAAAGTTCTTATGGCAACCAATAGGTTGGTAGTCTATTTGGCCTTAATTTGTAGCTTTTTCAATGGGTGCATTACTTTTGGCATGTCTTGGCAGCACGATTTTCAAATTTGTAGGAGACGTACCTGCACTGATTCATATTGCCCCTTCTCCATTTGATGAGTTATCACAAGTTTTAAGTTATTTATGCATTTCTGAAGCTGAGGTCGATCATTTTATTAAAAAAGGACAGGAGCTACATTTAAATGCATTATTGGATGAATCTTTGATAAAGCATTTGTGTTTGGTTATCATGTGATTGCTTTGTCATTGAGCTTACATAAATTTGTCAAGCACTTCTCTAATTAACGAGTTCTTTCTACACAGACCTGATACCCTTGATCCAGCCCTTTTACGTCCTGGACGACTAGATCGCAAAGTTGAGTTTGGACTGCCTGATCTAGAGAGCAGGACCCAGATTTTCAAGATTCACACACGCACAATGAACTGTGAGAGGGACATCCGATTTGAACTTCTTGCTCGTCTGTGCCCAAATTCTACTGGTAAAATGTTGACTAATGCTTGCATATTGTACTTTGCTAGCTACAGAAAAGTTGATGGTTTTGGCATGGATGTTCTCGGGTTTTTTGATTGTTTGTTGACTCGTTGGTTCTCTCTGAAATCAGGAGCCGACATAAGAAGTGTGTGCACAGAAGCTGGAATGTATGCTATCCGTGCAAGAAGAAAGACTGTCACTGAGAAAGATTTTCTGGATGCTGTCAACAAAGTCATCAAAGGATATCAGAAATTCAGTGCAACACCAAAGTATATGGTTTATAATTAATCATTGTGTTGCACTCGTTTTTCTGTATGGTGAGAGTTACAGCTGGAGTAACAGACTCTTTCCATCTTGGCTACCAATTTGAAATGGTATGCAGTGTCAAAAACTCTTGCTCTAATCGCCTTTATTTTACTTGAGAAACGTTGTTAGCAGCATTTCTGTGCTGAACTCTTCTTCATTACATGTAATTGATCCGAATGAAAATGAATTTATTATGTACTAAAAGCATCTCGTAGCGCATGACCGTGGCACTACGGTTATAGGCATCTTTAGTTGGATTCATTCTTTACTGAGTTCTTAGATTATGCCACTTGTGGATTAAAATTGAATCTATTGCACGGTTTTATATATGTTTGAAAAAAATATTTTTTCATTTACATTTCAGCCAAATTATATGCTTGGAATTCTAACGTGCATGGCCCAGAACTTATGCATTATATACTTATTTGCTTATATATGTACACATCTATGTATGCGGGTGTATATAAATATCTTATCTTTTTGTGTTTATAGATGTTAAACGTAGGGGATGTTGAATGGAGTGTTAACTTATTCTTGCATATATATGTTCCGCACTCTATTTTTACAAGATCAATTCTGCTTCTCCTTTTTCATTTGAATAGATTTGAATTGGAAATTATATTGTATTTGCAACAGTCTTTAAGAGTATTTTCTGAGAACTCTTGGGATTGTGATTGTTTGATGCCTGTAGAAACTATGAAGTTAGTATGCCAACAATAGGTATTTATTTTTTGCATGGCAAAACGATTTTATATTTTTTAGGAACTGCTCGGATTTATGTTTTTGCTCATCGTGTCGTGTGATTATTTCTTGTCACAAACATTAGTAGCATTCGCTTTTGAGAGATTTAGGCTACAAGGACTCTGATTCAAAACATATAGAGCTTCGTCATCACCTTGGGAAATAACTCAGCACAAGCAAGGTACTGGCAGCTAAGAGTCATGCTCATTTTGTTACCAGCACGAGTTTCTGTGCAGCTGATTTTCGACTGCAGTCTCCTCCCTTATCATCTCCTTTGCCTCTTTCTTGATCAAATCCATTTCTTCTGTCACTTCATACAAGTAATCCTCACGATCGTCAGCTGCTGCTGCAGCAAGGTGAAGTTAGTTTTCTAGTTTAATTGCATTCATTTTAATTGTTCTTAGTTTAGTTATAAAATCAAAACTCCCCTTCTTATCTACTCCGTTCCTCGTGAGAGAGGATCATACTTACCACTATACTCGTTGTAATTAGGAAGTAGATTTATAATTTAATTTGAGGATTTGACACCCATCCTGCATCACCATGGCGTGTAAAATTTTCAAGATTAAGTGTCGCATACAAATCAAACAATTATAATTTCTAGCACTAAACTGATATGCTAAGTATTGATCGATTCCTGAAAGTCGAATATGAATGACAATGTTGACAATATGTGAATATCAATATCCATCTATGGTTGTTACTATATTATAAACATATTTTCAAGGAATTGTGAAGACCAAACAATTTAGATAGGGATAGATAGCCAATTCCTTCAACCACCTTTTCATTCAAATGGAAAAAATTTCACTCTTAATTTTGAGGGTTGGTAGATTCTCCATGATAAGAATATCACTGTCGTAGCATGAAAACTTGACCTGCTTGAATTGTTAGCACTTTCCAAGGAACACGATGATTTATAAATACTATTAATTAGAATTCATCCAAATAGAATTTATAATTTTTTAAACATTTAGTTTGACTATTTTGTTCAATAGTTGATTATTTCACAAATAGAGTGCATTACTTTTTTAAACTTCAATTTTTAGTAATAAGTGAATTAGAGTTCAATATATTTTAATAATATTTAACTTAATTGAGATCTGGATCCAATCCAAATCTGATCATAATTCTTATAATTTCCTCTTCCAAACATTTGCCTGCAAGCTCACACAATCCCATACTCTAATTTTCATTGCTTCTCAATCATTATATTTCAATCGATCCCATCACCACCGCAGCGCTAACACCAAGTCGCGCATCATGCTGTCTTCCCTCGTCGTCGTCCGCCTTGCTGCCTTCCTTTGTCGTCGTTGCCTCGCCCAACACCGCCCTTCACTTGATGAGTCGCGATCTATTATACTCCTTGTTTTCAATTGATAAGAATATTTTGTCTCAAATATTTTCCCTTTTAGTCTTGTAGTAATTGCTATGATGTAATGATCTTATTGTGAATATTCGTCAATTTGTGATTTGTATTAGAAGAGAAAATACATGAATCTAGATCTAGATCCGTGGACCCTATAAATATAGGTCTAGATCTAATTTCTTTGGATCCAACTAATCTGAATCTGATTTGCACCCAAATATTTTAGATTTGGATCTAAATCTAATAAAGTACGTTCCATTATCATCCCTACATATAAATTCTGTCATATAATTTCAGTTAAGCTCCGATTGTAAGCCTTAACCCACTCCTAGTAAAAGAACTATATGGACTCTGGCCCAAACGGAGTTTAATACATTATTCCATATCACCTTTCCTACATTTTTTTTTTTGAATATTCATACATTTTTCTTGTCACTGCTGTGTGAGTTTCAAGTTTATGCCCAACCCAATTAAAATAAAAAGAAAATGCTGTTATGTTTTTTTTATTCTTTTGCTTCTTCTAATTCTTTATTTAGAATAATGTGGCCTTGACTTTCTAACTTCTTCTACCACGACTGCTAAACGCTGGCATTGAAAAAGATGAAAAAAACAAAAAAAAAAAACAAAAATCTTCTGCTATTATTGATTAGTTTTTTTTATTGAGTTGAATTGAATTCTCCAAATGATATCTCCAGTAAAAGTCAGCTAACAAAATATAAAAGATAATCGATATCTTGAACAGATTAAATGCAGTGAGTTTTGTCCTACTTGTTATATTATCCACATAACCGATGATTCCAGAAGTGAAGCGACTTTGCTCTATGTTAATAATAAAATTACTTGAAATTTCAAAGCTAGCTATCTTATCTCTTTAGTATTATAATTGTTAGATGCCAATTCTAAAAATTAAATCCGTCACTTATCGCTTGTTTATTCAAAAATAATCATTTGTGGCATTTCCTTCTTTGTTAATTACTGAACTTCATTCTGTAATTTGTAAATAAGGATTATAGTCAAAATGCGTGTGTTGAATGCATATTAACTGAATCCAACCATTTGACCAAACGGAAGCCGAGGAAAACTCTATGCTATTTAGAAAGTGTTTGCCTAATCTTATTCTAGATAGTTGATAAGTTCCAATAACTTATAAGATATTTAAAAGATGACAAAAACCTGGATGAGCTCCGCCTCACCGTGAGTTCACCCTTGTTTTTTGTTAAAATAATTATATATTAATTATGGTGAGTAAAGATAATTGGATTTTGTTAATTTATAATAAGATTTATTAGTTTTAATTATAATTTTAATTCAAAATTAGAATTTATTAATTCATAATTATGGTTTATTAATTCATAATTGAGGTTTATTAATTCATAATTAGACTTTATTAATTCACAACTAGGGTTTATTAATTCAAAGTTAGGGTTTATTAATTCACAATTAGGGTTTATTATTCAAAATTAGGGTTTATTAATTTCAAATAGGGTTTATTAATTCAAAATTAAGGTTTATTAATTCATAATTAGGATTTATTAATTCAAAATTAGGGTTTATTATTCAAATTAGGGTTTATTAATTCACGATTAGGGTTTATTAATTCAAAATTAAGATATATTAATTTAAAATTATTATTTATTAATTTACAATTAAAATCTATTAAACTAATTAATTTTAATTAGAATTACTTAATTAATTAATTAATTAATTAATTAGGATTAATTAGAATTAATTAATTAAGGATGGTCTCATTGTGCGCGCGCACAGGAGACAACCCCTTAAAAGATTTATAAGATGTAATATTTTAAGAGTTTATACATTATTAAAATTTTGAACAATTATACTCATAAATTAGAGAGAGAGAGTTATCTAAAATCCTAATTAGATGGAGAAAATTTAAAAAATACTCACTCCGTCCCAATATTCATAGCCCCTTTATTTTTTGCACGTAGATTAAGGAGAGTTGCGTTTTATATGTAAATTAAGTAGTGTGTGATACGAAATTCGAGACACTTTTTAGTATAAAAAATGTTTCATTTTTTGGAAACGGGTCAACTTAATGGGATAGCCCAAAAGAAAAACGAGCCAACAATAATGAGACGGATAGAGTATTAGATTATATATAGAAAATTATAAATCATAGTAAGATTATTTTATAAAGCGATTGTTGCTTATAAGATCAAAAAAAAAAAAAACTAGTGGGGACCTTATGTTTTGGAGGCCTTATAAGGTGTTAGAAACTTATTTTCATAATTTATATGTTGTTTATAAGTTTATTTTGTCAAACACTTTTCAAAAACTTATAAACTAATAAACAACTTATAAAACTGTTTTAAGGAGCTTGTAAACTTAACCAAATATCTTCTAAGTGGTTATTTACATAGAACTAGGAGAGGGCACGGACCGGCACGTATTGGTCAATTAACATGATTAATTTGTTATAGATAGTAATATATTTATAATCAAAAGAATTAAATTCTTTTAAAGTCCGTAACATTGCTAATTTTTTTATTTCAAGAAAACATTAGCAAGTAAGCATGGGGTGTAGACAAAAAGAGAGATTATTCTATATTTAATTGACCAGATTTGCAATTTTCAGTTATGAACATGTTTGCTTTATCTTCATTTAGTGCGGTATACTGCATTTTTTCATAGAGTATTAAATAATTATAGTAAGGTACAAATATGGATTAAAATAAAATATATTATTCTTCCATTAAATTAAATTTATAATAAATCTTGTATAATATTTATAAACGATAGTGTTAGTGATTTGTTATATTTAATAGTATTCTTGTTTACAATTATATTACAAAGATTAAAGATAAAAAAATAGAGGATGTTTTAATAAGTAAAAATTACGAACTAATGAACTCAAACTTTCAAAGTTGATAAATTCAAAAAAAATAAAATTTTCCCTTCTCATGGAATTCGAATAAAGATGTATGAATATATCCATCCAGTAAAGTGATGTACGAATTGAATAACATAAAAACTAATTTTACAATATGTATTATGAACTATTTCCAGCCAATAGATCATGAAGATTTATGGTAGATTCGATCATCACCTTATCAAATGAATTCATACACTTGGATTTGAATCCCATGAAGGATGAAATTTTCATTTTTTTTGAATTCATTAATTTTCACAGCGAATTCATGCGATTGAACAGTTCGTAGTTTAGAGGTTAATTGTGGTTTATAGATTAACCGCACCTATATATTTACTCGCACACACAGTTTATAGAATGGTTCCCAAGTTATATTTTAAAAATAGTTTTTATTTTATTCAATCCCTATATATATATATATATACACCAATCTAAACATATAAAAGAGAAATCATTTTCAATCTTTCGACCGTAAATATCTACGATTAATTCATCAATTTGTTGGATGAATGCATAAACTTGGGTTCAAATAAAATTCTATTTTTTTTTAATTTATCAACTTTCACAATAAATTCATATGAATTCCTCGATTCATAGTTTATATTATAATAAAGTTACAAGAATCGTTCCCTATATGTATAAAGAGGTCATGACACAAAGTGCAACTTTATTGAACAATACGAATCTAGACGATGATATTAGTTGCGTCACATTCATTGGCCAACCAAAACCTGCATAATGAACTCAACAATTATAAATTGTCATGTTTATCTAAAGGAAAATATTTATATGTTTCATCGTGATTTCATCTCTTGTTTCATATGTAACATAACATTGAATTCTTCTTCAATATTTGAAAAAAATTGCCTGATGTGTAATTGTCATAATATATAATATATGGCACTTTAAAGTATTCTTTATACCATGACTTTGTTTTGTCATATCATGCTTCTATTTCGTAGCAAGTTGGTGCACGATTGCGTTGGAAGCGTCTTGCCACACCAACGACGCTTGCACATCTCCTAGCGCACCCATTGGCCAATATCGGGATTCTGTTTTGTTATATGTATGACTCTGTTTTGTTATATGCATGACTCGTTATATCAATTGTTATCCACCACCTATGCGACAATATCTTGTCGGAGTAGTATTTTCTCCATTTTTGTGCGTAGAGAAGATGACGAAGAAAAAAAAGGTTGTTCGTTTGTCAGTTTTCGGTGTATCCACATGGCCAAAGTGTATGTTTTACATTATATACAACATAATACTTAAGAACATGATACTTTGTGAGCCCAATCATATGTATATATACACACCGTACTTTTGTACATTTTCATGCACTTAAGTTCGAGGTTCGAGTTTTGAGTTATTTCCCAACTCAAATAAAATAAAATAAAATCTTGTTATGACTTCGATCTTATTCTTGGTTTTGAAATTTAGGGTGAACATTCGGACTTGGATCGATTTTGCATAATCCAAATCGATCCGAAACATTCAAATTCTTCGAGAAAAATTGCGAACCATATTATCTGATAATTTTATAATCAAATCCGATCGGAACAGAAAAATTTAAAAAATTGAAATAATACGATTTAAAAAAAAATCAAAATCTGAATATGTTTATTTGGTATTATTAATGACGTTATTTATTATTTTAACTAATTTTTAAATTTTTTTCATTCCATTTTAATGAGATTAATCATTTAAGTAAAATAATATATATATATATATATATTTCAAATTTTAGATTTTTTCAGTTTCAAAATATATCAATACAAATCGATATGAAAAGCCAAAATTTGATTAATATGGTCGTCGCTTTGAGATTGTTCTACGAAGACTGAATACTAGGAAAAGATAAAAAAAAAAACTGAGCTCATTGTTTTTAATGTGGGAGAGAGAAACGATATCGTTTCTTTCTAGGTGAAAAAAATATGTTACCTCGAATAAGATGTCGTCTTGTTCATAAATTTTGTACCCAGAAAATAAATTTGGAATATAAGTTAGTGTATTTATCAAAATTCATGACATTTAAAAAAAAAAACTTAAAAATTGAGATCATAAACTATAAATCACTCAAAGTTGAGACCACAAATTAATCTATTTATAAATAATCTTAATTCCTCAAAATATAATCAAGTTGTACGACTTGGGTTTCTTTTATTGTTAGAGGCCAATTTAGAATGACCAACACTTCCATGCACTTACTAAAAAATTATCGCTATTTAATTACATGGTCTCTTATGCATGCACAATATATAGCTGATTTAGAATTTAAATCCGTCGAAAAGATAAAATAAAAATCAGTATCGTTTATTTATTTCCTTCAATAATTCTGACACATCCTTCTTTATAAAATGCTGCAAGCCTTCAACTTCTATATAAGAAGAAATTAGAGTCAAGCCAGTATGCTGAATGCTTATTAACTAATACCAACCATTTTGACCAAACACACTCTTTAAGGAAAATTTTGTGCTGGATGCTTATTAACTAATATCAATCACCCTTCTACTACAACAACAACAACAACAACAACAACAACAACAACAACAATAATAATAATAATAATAATAATAATAATAATAATAATAATAATAATAATAATAAATTATGTCATAAGAATCCGTAATCACTACTTTTAGTGGTACTGGGTAAACGCACATTAATGTATGTAAATAACACAAGATGGGTAAATGATCATACTTGGAAAACTATATGTAATAGACTAAAACCTTTGTGTGTCTTAATTACATAAATGGAAGATTGTCTAATTATTCAACTTTATTAAAAAGTTGTAATATGTCATGCAATTAACTCATCTATATATAGATTGATATAACATGCAATAACTTCAACTTGCTCCAACACAACAAAAGACATGATGGAGTTTAACATCCCACCCACACTCATAGCCCTACTTTCCTTTCTTCTCTTTCTCTTCATGTTTCTCAAATCGTCTGAACCCCAAAATCAGCAAACACTTACTCTCTTATCCCAGGTCCCAAAACACTCCCTTTCATCGGAAACCTCCACCTCATGCTACGCGCCGCACCCCACCACATGTTCAGGGATCTGGCAGCCATACACGGGCCATTGATGCATCTGCACCTTGGCGAAATCCACTTCCTCATCATCTCCTCTGTCGATCTCGCAAAACAAGTGGTGAAAACTCACGGCGTCAACCGCGAACCGGCCTCCGGGGCTGGCGGCGGAGACGCTGTCCTACAATCACACCGATGTCGTGTCCGCTCCCTACAGCGACCAGTGGCGGCAGCTGCGGAAAATCTGCACGCTGGAGCTTCTGAGTGCGGCGTGCAGTCCTTCCGCCCCATCAGAGAGGAGAGAATGTGAATTTGTGCAAACGGATCGCTTCCTGCCAAGGATCACCGACCGATCTGTCGGAGAAGCTTTACTTGTCGTAAATGCGATGTGATTACGAGGCGGCCGTCGGGCGAAAACCAAAGAGCGTGAGATGGTGACTTCACTAATTTTAGAATCACTACGGTTAGGGTCGGGATTCATGATTGCCGATCTTTATCCTTCCATCAAATTACTGCCGTTGATCACGGAGCCCAGTTCAAGATCCAACGGCTGCACCGCAGATTAGACCGGCTGTTTGATAGCATCATCGAGCAGCATAGATCAGCAGCCAACACCGATGATGGTGCGTTTGAAGATCTGGTAGATGTTCTCCTCAAAATTCACCAAGACGGGAGTCTAACTACCAACAACATCAAAGCAGTGCTCTTGGTTTGTACTTCTTCATTCTTAAACCAGATCCTCTATTCCAAATTATTATTTCATCTTCTATTCCAACCGTCATAAATGGATGATATCGTTTGCTGGATTCTATGTTTTAAAGGATCCGGCCCTTTATCTGACTGCCCCCTTTCCATTTCAGAATATGTTCACTGCTGGAACTGACACGTCAACCACTGCCGTGGAATGGGCAATGTCAGAAATGATAAGAAACCCTAGCAAACTCATGAAAGCACAAGAAGAAGTAAGAAAGGTTTTTGACGACAAGGGATACATAGACGAAGAAAAGTTTGATGAGCTAAAGTACCTGAAATTGGTCATCAAGGAGACACTGAGATTGCATCCACCAGTGCCGCTTCTAATCCCCAGAATGAACACCCAAACATGTGAAATCAATGGATACGAAATCCCAGCAAAATCCACTGTCATAGTGAATGCATGGGCACTGGGACGAGACCCCGAGTATTGGAACGATGCAGAGAAGTTTATACCAGAAAGATTTGAGGAAAGCTCCATTGATTTCAAAGGAAACAATTTAGAATATATACCTTTTGGGGCAGGAAGGAGAATGTGTCCTGGCATGTCGTTCGGGCTCGCCAACGTCGAGTTTCCGCTTGCTACGCTTCTCTATCATTTCGATTGGAAGATGCCTAACGGGATCAAGAATGAAGAATTGGATATGACGGAGGCCTTGGCGTCACCGTTAAAAGGAAACACCATTTGCATTTGATTCCCATTGTTAAGCGACCTCCCGTGCATGAGATGGCAACTCAAATCCACTATTAATAATCATGCTATATATGTATGTCTATCTTATTATTGTTGTTGAGTTTTGAGCAGTTATCTCCCAACTCAAATAAAACCAAAAGAATTAATATATAAAGAAAAATAATCACATTATGCCTTCTTTTTATTCTTGATTTTAGTTAATTTTGTCGGAAAAGTGGTGGAATGTCAAGGAGTGTCAAAAGTAAATGACAGTTGCATAACGGAACCAGGATATCTACAAGAAACTTGATTTTTGCAACACGTAAAATGTTTCACTAACATTTGTTTAATGTCATAAAAGATAACTTGCAATATTTTCTGCGTCACTTTAAATTGTGTAGCAAAACGTCGTGTAACATTTTACAACACTTTTTCCCTTTGTGTCGCAACATATCGACATTTTGTGGGTCGTTAAATTAATTATTTATAAAGTTCGTAACATATTATGTGGCATTAGTCGTAGTGACACATGTTAGTTTATGTTGCATTACTCGACATTAGTGAAATGATGCAACTTAATTTGTGACACTAGTTTATGACATTACATCAATGTGACATATAGTTTTTGTGATACTTTTTTGCATCAGTGTCACAATATATGCAACACTTTGTGTATCACTAAATTAATTAGCGTATAAAATTCATGACACATTACACTAATCAGTCGTAATGATGCATTACGGCACATTACACTACACAATTTACGTGAGTAATTTTATTGTTGTAATTTTATACAACACAATTCACATTTTTCTTTGGTGAAAAATATATTTCATATGAAATTAATAATATAAAAAGAAAGTCATAATATGTTTCAAAAGAATAATTCAATTATGTATTAAGTTCAACAAAAACTAACTAATAATTTGTAATTGTCAAAGTAAAAATATAAAAACTTAAATTGACCATACTAGAAAATTATTCAAAATTCTAAATTAAAATTGAAAATGTCTAAACTTGTCTTGCTATGTAAGAATGCAAATTCCATGGTAATAATGTGATGCTCATTAACATGTATTCTTATTAATGTTAATGAGCATGGAATGGCAACTCAAATTCACTATTAGTATTAATAATCATGCTATGTATGTATGTCTAACTTATAGGGTGTTTGGTGAGCTTATAAAACTTCCCAAAAACAATTTATAAAATTTGTTTTTTAAGATTGGGAGCTTATAAGCTCACCAAACACCTCTTATTATTGTTGTTGAGTTTTGAGTAGTTATCTCCAAGGACCGAGGCGAGTAAGGCGTTTGGGGACCCATTGGGTCCCCTAATAATTTAAAAAAATTTCAAAAGTATTTAGTAATTTTATATTTTATATTTTACTTTTAATTTTAAAATATAAATTATTATAAAGAGTGATCATATGCTTTGTGTAGCAATTTATAATCAATATTTTTTTATTCTTTTTCTTTTGTTTTCGTTTATATCTCTTTATTTTTTTGCAACTTTTGAGATTTTCTATTCTTTTATCTCTTTATCATATGAAATTTTTCAACTTCTCTATCTTTTATGAAACTTCCTCAACTTCTCAATGTAAAGAATTGAATATTTGAATTACGCAGGAAAGTCGATAAAGGGAAAGTAGCGCATGTGAGAAACAAATTCCGTAAGTTACGGAGGAAAGAGAGCAACGAAAAAAAAAGAAAATTTTAATATGATCTTAATTCTAAAAGTTTAACATTTTCTTTATCCATCCTAAAAATTGATTCAAAGAAACTTGTTAAAGTTTAAGTTCATTAGATTAACATCTTTGCGGGAGAAACTAAACTATCAGATATGAGAGTTTTAAAATTTAAAAATTTGTCTGTTAATGAATAATTTTAAATTATCAATAAATGAACTTGGTGTTTTAGTGTTGCGTCTAATTGTTTGAGTTGAGTAGACAACTTACATTTGAGGTCGACTTTTAAAGTGAGAAAGTGTCGTGATGCCTTCTTAGAAAGAAGAGATTGTGTTGATAGATCCCTAAAAAACTCAACTTTTCTCAAATATTTTTGGCCCACCCGCTTCAAATTTCTACCTGGTTATCTCCCAACTCAAATAAAACCAAAAGAAAAAATAATCATGTTATCTTGAGAATGTGATGCCTTCTTCTTAATCTTGATTTTGGTTAATTAATTTGTCTGTAGCTTATCTATTATTCTGCAGCTACTACTCCGGCAGTGAAAAAAGAAGAATTTCTTCTGCTATTATGAATTACTTATTGAGTTGCACTTTCCAAGATGAGATCTAAAGTAAAAGTAAACTAAAATCAACTTAAATCTAAAAACATTATAGACAACTTGAACAAAATTAAAATATTGACAAAATAATCAAAACAGGAAATTAACTATATATCTATGGTTTTGTTAATATGCATATTGACAAATATACATTTAACACTAAACAATACTTATTTCTAGAAAGATCTTGACACAATAGCAAATTGGAATAACATGTTTACTAGAACTAATTGCAGCAAAAACTTGTTCAGGAATATTATCAAAAGATAGAATGCGCGCAAACATCAGCAGTGGAAATTATCACCGCCTAAACCAAGAGTAGAGAAAAGAGTACCAAATTACCTGTATCTTTACTGATGCAGGCTGCTTCTAACATGCATTTGCTAATCAACGACAGAAATACTTATGTAACTGTGTGATTTTCTGACCACCTCATTTGCGAAAACCCGATTCCAACGGAGACCCATTCCCCGAATCAATGGAATACTCCAAATTAATCTCCACCTTTACAAAAAAGAAAACCTCGGTTTTCACTTTCAGACTGCAAGAAACCAGGTTAATCGGCGTGGAATGGGCGAAAACGAAGATGAAGGAGTAAGTCTGCTTGAGCGGCGCACAGAGGAATTGTAAGAAAGAAGAAGACTAGAGTTGGCGTTTCTTTGTGTAGGGTGGAGAAATTGAAATAAATCTGGAGAGAATTTTAAAAATCGAATTCAAAACTTCAAAAGAAAAGGAAAGAAAAGAATGTTGGAAAATGTGTACGAACGATGCAGGCTTTAGGCGTATTCTGTTAAAAGCAAAATGTAGAAGTGGAGATCAAACAACAATTGAACTAAACTGAATTGAAATACAAATGAAACTAAACCGTATACTAATGCCGAGCCGAGGAGGCCTCTTTCCAAGACGAGATACGCCCGGTAGTGCTCTCGATTACGGCGTATCGTCTCGAAGATAAAGCAGCAGCGTCTCGTGGGTGACAACACCGCAGACCAACGAACTCAACGAACTAGAGCGAGGCGAGGGCGAGAACTTGACACGAGCTATGTATGCAGAGAGTGCTGGAATGCGATGGGTGGCTTATCTTTGGAGACATGTCCTATTTATAGGCGTCGTCCCCTCATGGGAAGCATCTTTGAGTCAACATCCGCATTGATGTCGGGTGTTACGAGTTATGTCCCCATTGAGTGCGAGATGGGTTCTGGCGGTTTACGGAGACAACGTGGGAGTTACACCCACGTTTTCGCGAGCCATCATGTCGAACGTTAAGCGATTCTGACGAATCGAACAATGCGTGCGTCCATTCATTGGACGTCTCTTCAAGTGCACAAGCAGCCCAACGGATTGGACTACGAGTTGGGCCCGGAGCAACTCCATCTTTGGGCTCGATCAAACATTGATCCAAAATATCGAGCGATGGATCACGGAACCGGGCCCACGAGCAGACCAAAGACCACCCAAAGACCAAGGACCAGGACCAGGACCACGGGCGGGCGGGCGGGCGGTGCGGGCGGCACCGGGCGTGGGCGGGCGGCGGCGGCGGCGGCGGCGTCTTGTGCAGGCTTTCCATTCATCACTTGTGTACATAATTATACTAAGTGTTCAATGAACCACTTATATAGATAATTAATGAATGTACATTAATCAATGTGGGATAATGATTAATTAATCCATGCTTATCCCTTAATCACATAACTCCATGTTTAAGTGACCAACTTTGATCCATTATTTCTCACTCACGGAAATCGGTTTGAGAATGTGAATACAACACGATCATCTACTCGAAGCGTAGATCGATCCTATGCCGTTTAATTTCACAAAATTAAGCGTTACGTCCTCAAATCTTGATCAAAGTAGCTTCCTTAAAACTTGATCACATATATATATATATATATATATACACGATTTCCAACAAAGAAGAAAATAGAGAGAAAAAAAAGGAAGACCACATATCCGAAGTCTCAAGTGAAAGAAAGAAAAATATTTTATAACAATCAATTTATAAGTGTAATAGTCTTAAGTAAATTAAATAATTGTTTTTTATATATTAAAATTTTAAATAATTAAATTTATTTACTTAAATCATTTTTATATATTATATTAAAATTAGGTATAATTGCTGCTAAATTCATGAATTTTGGAGATAATTACGATTTATCACATAAACTCTAAAATTTGAACGATAATACACAAATTTTCTATTTTTTTTTATTTTTCCCACGCATTCAAATTCCAGCAAATCGAAGTTGAGTTGGACACAATAATGCTGATATGTAAAATTCGAAGCCCAACTGAACATTTGAACTTGATGATTACAAATATTTAGGTTGACCTAAATCTCGCCTCATTCAAATCCTTAACTTTTCATTCCCAATCCATCAAGTCCTACATTCTTCCTTTCCTTCTTGTTCCTTTTCCATTGCTTGTATGCGAACAAGGGATCCAGGGAGAAGCCTGAGTGCAAGGTTCCATCCACAAGCCCTTGGGCTCACCTTGCTCTCTCCTAATGTAGAAGCATCAATGGAAGGAAAAAAAAACAAATGATGGAACACAAACAGATAATCACTAGTTCCCTAAAGATGACAGAAAATAAATTTATATCTGAGAAAGTGAGCAAACCTCAGCTAGTGCATGAGCAGCCTAAGCCAAAAGCTGCTTATATAATTTTATGAGCTTTTTCCCTCCATCAAGTTTTGTAGTCTTCCTACATCAAGATAAGAAGGTAAGACCGTTAGAGACAAGTATCTACTCCTTTTCCAACTAGTAATTGTCATCCACTCTCACCAACGTCCCAATTTTGGAAGATTAAAATGCATCTTGTATGATGTATGTACCATTGCATGAGAGCACACAAGCATTCGTATTCATGCTAAAATATTGAAAATGATAACAAGAAATTAATTCTGGGCAGTGGACACTATCGAGTTGACCCAACAGAGAAGAAGTAACACTGTTACTTAAGACAACATTGAAGATCAAGAAGGAAAAATGAATGGAGAAGGATTTGATTGACTGGGACAGAGAGTTAGGGATTTGGAATGAGAGATTTGGGCCAATCCAAATATTTTAATCATCAACTTCAAATGTCCAGTTTGGCTTTGAATTTTACATATAGTATTGATAGAAAAATTAGAAAATAGAAAGTCCATGTATTTCATTCAAATTTTAAAGTTCATATGATAAATCAGAATTAACTCAAAATTCATAAATTTAACAATAATTAACCCTTAAAATTAAAGATGTCTTCATAATCTTGCATTTAAGATGCATATTGCATACTTTTCTTAGGATAAATATCAAGAAAAATGAATGTTTTAGATCAAGAATGAGATGAAAATACAATTTAAAACGGCCATCCTATTATTATTTAATTAAAATTTCTAAATTTTTAAGTATTGATAGAAATTGTTGGCAGTTTTGTATGATAACGGTGGCAGTTTTGTATCTAACTAATTTTAGAACATACATATCTTTGTTAAACATTCTAATTGAATTTATTTGAAAACTATTTTGTTTTTATATATGAGAAGATTTTCTAAATTTCAAATTTTTTACTAGAAATATAATTCACTATTTTTATATTTTAACAATTAATTAGAAAACTGCAACTAGAGTTTATTTCAGGACATCCAATTTCTTTCTTCAAAAATAACTAATAACTATTTGAACAATTAAGACTAAAATATAAATGTGATTAAATATTCACTACAACAAAAATAGATATTGTGACACTTATTTAGAGTCACTTTTTATTAAATACCTCTAAGATATATTATTGGGGCATTTAGTTAGATATATTAAGTTTAGAGGCACACTTAAAAAAATCTAAAAAATAAAAATTGTTGCCCTTATGTTTTGGCGCCATTCTCAACTTTCCTTTTATTCACTCGACCTCTCTTTCTTCCAATTTAACGCACGCATCTGAGCAGAAAAAATCCACCTATCGATTTTCTAGAAGACTTCTTTAATCGACGGCCTGCGCCTCACGTCGTCATTCTTCCCGTAGCAACGCCATTGCCTGCGCCGCCGTCCGTTTGAGAAATGCGGGGTTGCGGTTCAGATCTCAAATTGCAGTTCCATGTCCTACTGCCCTAATTCCTAGGGCGGTCGTCGTGGCAGTGGCGGAGCAGACAGAGGTGAGCAGCGCTGGTAGGATCCTGCCTGAAGAGCTGAGAGTATGTGCCAAATGTCCGCCGAGGTAGATTTTTTCGGTTTTGTGTTTGCATGAATGTGCGAATTTGATAGTTTATAGCCTGCTAATGTTTACACTAACAATATATGTCTCCCTACCATGTGTTTTATCACAACTGAAGCTCCCCTTCCCTCCCCAAAAAGGATTTGGTATATGAGTTTCTAAACTAGAAGAATTGCTGAACAATGTGCACATTTCAATCTCTGTTTTCAGGCAATCAGCGGCATTAACATGGGTAGCAACTGCGGCTATCACATGTTAATAACAATACCTATAGTAGACTTTTAGTTCTTGATGTTAAAATGTGTAATTTTGTTTTAAGGATTGCTCCATAGTTCTCTCTCTGTGTTGGGATTTGTTTCGATTTCAAAGTGCAATAATCTGAACTTGAATGGCTCTTTGCATTTCCAATGTAGATATACACCGATATTAATATTTAAAGTATTCAATTTTGAGGCCTATATGCAACCAGTAGTAATTTTTGATTGATCTGTTAGTGAATCAACAATGTTGTTATTAACTAGTAACTTATACACCATGTCTATATTGATTCACATCGATAACTGCAGAGTTTACTCAAGCACCATAGCAGAGTTTACATAGTTGGTGTTTGGTTGAGCTTATAAGCTTTGAAGAAATGTTTGATAAAACAAATTCTTAAATATTTTATAAGCTGTGAAAATAAGTCCCAACAGATTATAAGCTCTCCAAAAAATAAATTCTTCAACAGATTATAAGCTCTCCAAGAAATATTTTCTTTAACCTCAATTTATTTTTCATAAGCTTATGAGCGATAATGAATTTACAAATAACCATATTATGGTTTGTTTCTTTCTTTATATACTCTATCAACTTAATCTCTTTTTATTTTCTATCTCTAACTATGATTTTTGCAAATGTGGCATTATTCTTTTACCATCTTGCCAGATGGAATGTGAGAAAACTTGCTCAAAACTATATGACCTGTCCATACATGGTTTTTTCTTTTCCATTTTTTTTTCCAAGTTTAGAGTCTAAAACCTAAATATTGACTTTATTACAGTGTTTTTAACCCTTGTCTATTGGTGTTTGTTATACTTGCTAATATACTACAACTCATCATAATTATATTTTGCTGGTAACTATGCATGAGGTGATGAGCTACATAAGAGATTTTTATGCTCATATTGTATCATGATAAACTCAGTAGAACTTAGTGTAATCATTTAGCTAAGTGACGAAAGCTAACATCTTGTAAGTAATTTCAAACTTCTAAAACTTAGATTACTTAATATGCTCCAATCATGCATTTTGTGTTTGTTGTTTGGCTGTTGATGAGTTCTAAGCATGTAAAATTTGAGCTTAATCTTCATAAAATTGTGATGTACAATAATATTATTTTTGCAATAATTTGTTGTTGTGCAAAACCGTATTATCTAATGCTTTATCATCAAATTTATCGGTGATTTATTTCTTGTGTTAGTGTGACATTTTCTATTCTATATGCATTGTCTTGGATGAAAAAGAAAAATCGATCAAGAATTTGATGGTACAAAACACTCAACTTTAAAGGACCTTTTATATTTAGATGGTGTCATTTTGCATTTTGTATTATATAGAAACAAATTATGTGACTCCATTGACTTTTTCTTGCAAATGTTGAACATGAGCGATAGGAGTCGTGGGACATAAGATTTATATGTAGTTGTCATGTCTAGTATTGAAATATTGACAATGTTATAGTTTATTTTGCAATATTTTTGCATGTGTGGATATACAAGCAAAGATATGGTTATATTTTTGTGTAATATGGGTTATCAAAATGTACCATAACAAGACAAAGATTTATAATACAAGGTACCTATAAGAGCCTTAATATGCTAATTTGGAGGCACAAATCTTTTAATACTACACATAAAAGTGACCCTAGTTTATATGAAAGCTCAAATAAGTGCCTAATGCATTCACCTAAAGACAAATATAAGTGTCTCGTAATGTTACTTTATTGACATATGAGGTTTTATGCGACACATTATGTGCATCAAATTTAAAATGAATGTTGATGCTACATATTTTGTGTCCCTAAATTTATGTTTTATAGACACAAATAAGTGTTCCCATAAATTTATCAACATAAATTTTAATTTATTTAGGGCACCTATATGTGCCTCGAAAAAATAATATTGGGACATATTAAAGTGATTGGAAAGTTATTGGTTTAGATGCACTTAAAAAAGTGTCTAGAACTCTTTTGGGACACGATACTTGGAGGCATATATGATAAGTGTCCCGAAAATCATAAGTGCCCAAAGGGTATATATTGGGGCACTTTTCGATGTCCGGAAATGACTTTTTGTTGTAGTGATTGTTTCTCACGCTTAGTAAATGTCGATAATAGTAATTATAAAATGTCATGAACCGGCATAGCGATTATTATATGTTTGTGTTGACTAGTGGTAGAGTGATTAATGCCCAAATCAAAGGTTTTGGATTCGAGTCCACCGTGATGCAGCTTTAAATTTCTGTATATAATTGAACAAAAAAATAAAATGTCAGAAACTAGGCATACATAAATGATTATTATGTGTGGCTAATAACTTTTTAAATGATAACTATACAAATTTAAGTTATTGCATACATTTCTCTACTTTGGATCTAATGTTTTGTAAGTAGTTTAGAAAAAAAATAAGTTTTACTTCCGTGCGATACACAATATATTTTTTAATTAAATAATAAAAGAAAATTTATTATTAAATTAAAAACAAAAATTTTTATTCAATTGCTTGCAGGTCTCTTTTTTTTCACATTTTATAGGATTTTATATTTTACACTTAAGCTTGTAGCTTTAATTGATTATTTGGTAAATCGTCTATATTTGATAATTAAAAATTTGGTGGATAATCCTAAATGCATTAGACATTGCATACATTATAATATTATTAGTAGTTTAAAAGAAATTCTTCTTTATTTATCCATTTCTACCATTCGATTGTAATCTTTGTTAAAATTAATTTATTTTACTACACTTAATAAATTTCAATTATATGATTAAGTCAAGTCATGAATATAGTTATAAAATGCAAATGATTCAGTTTCAACATGGTGGCAAAGTTTATGTTGCAAATTTATGTCATAATATAAAATGACTCAAATTATGTCACTATTTTGCATCACTATTTTAATGTGTTGTATAATTATGATATTTTATTAAAATGTCATAAAGTAAATTATCAAAATTTTGATACATAACAAATTAACAATGAGTGTCTCATATGTGTCTAAAAGCTATGACACAATATTAAGATGACGTACAATTGACATAAATATACAACACTAGGTGCAACACTATTTTAAATATGTGATATAACTATGACATTTTATATAGGAGTCACAAATAAATTGTCATAATTTTGAGACATAAAAATGAGTGTTGCATCTATATCCCTTTCATTTCCGTGCCGGAGGAAATGGGATTCGAATCACTAAACTATGATATAATATCTAATTTGAATATTGTAACTCTATCTACCCCTTGGGAGTGAAGTGTTGCCCGGGTGGGTAGCACGCAACGTCTTATAGTATGACTGATGTATGGTTTGAAAGTGGTCTAATCTCATTTGGTTACTAGATTCATCAACTGAATAGTTAATATCCCTAAAGTTAAAGGAAGGGGGCATGGGGCCCCTCCATCTGTCTTGTTATCCTTGTCATACTTTTTGTGGGGGCGACCTTTATAGAAAAGTTTAAAATACCACCAGCTAAGAACTATATCGACCGGTTTGTCTCCTCAAGGACATCCTCTATTATATCTCGATCGGTCGATTTTTCTTGAACGAACTTCCATAGTCCCCAATGGAAGGCGAAGTTGACCAACGAAAAGGATTATGGACGGATTTGCTTGAATCGTTTCAAGGATGACGCACAATTGACGCAAATATATGACGTCGATTGCAACACTTTTCTAAATAAGTGGTACAATTATGATATTTTATTGAGGTGTCTGATAAGCCTCATTTTTACTTGATTTATAAGACTATATTCGTTTCGTTTATAATTGATAAGTGATCTTTTGAGCAGTCTTTTGATATATTTATGTTTACATTGGAAGATATTATGCCGTGTGTATTTCATGTCATTTTAGCACATGTTTTAATGTAAAAAGGTGGATCACAATAAAGAGAAATTAGCTAGCCGATCGCGAACTCATATGAAGAATATCTGTTTAAAAGCGACGATAAATATGATGAAATGGATATGACAAGGATGGATGCAAAAGTTTACAATGTTAAAGAGTATCTCGATAGGGTCCATAGGCGCAAGCGAATCGCAATTGGTCGGGACGAGAGAGAACGAGCGAACAATGAGTTGCGCAATCTTGCACCAGCGAAAAACACGCCTCGCGAGATTTGCTCACGACCCTTTGTTGCGAGGCAGTCTCGAGAGCTAGAAGATGGACGCACGTATTTGAAGAGCTCGAGACTTTGCTGCGAGTTAATCTCGCGAGCAAAGCTCAGCGAGGAAGCATGGATCTTGGCGTTCGCGGCTCGAGGTCTCAGTGCGTTCGCGGTCTAGGGTTGTTATATCGGAGAGCTTTTGAACATATCATACTTTACACTTTACGAGGAGATGAGGGCCTTACCTTAGCTTTTCTTTTATAGAACACATATTCAAGTCTTTTGGATTTGCAATTTTATTTTCCTCATTCGAATAGTTGATTAGATTAGTTTTTCAATTCATTTTTTATTCTAGTATTTTATTTCAGTTTTCAACATTCAGTTTTATTTCAGAGTTCAGATTTATTTCCGGATTCAAGTGCTACAATGTTCATTTCCGGATTCAAGTGCTACATTGTTCATCGTGGAATTTTATGGTTTTATCTATCTATTTCAGTTTATGTTATTTTTATTTATTTATTGCTTTAGTAATTTAATTATGTGTAGCTAAATTCCGTATTGATCCTAGGGTTTGTATGTCTAACAAAATTTATATTATTTATCTGTTGATCTTGTTTTGCCGTCTCATTCATGATTTATGATTCTTGGCTTTAATTCTCATGTGTTGGTATCGGCGATATTAATGCATACTAGTTATGTGATTGATGTCACGACGGAATTAATTGCATAATCGATATCTTGAATACATAATATAATTTTACCTTGAGACACAGGTGGAGATAAGTGAGCGTAGGAGGTTAAATCTTTATGTGCTTTTGGCATTTAGCTTACTTTTCTTGAGACCGACGGAGATAGAGTTTAGGCTAACCTATTACTATAGACTTGATCGCTTAATTTTCTAACACGAAAAGGTATAAGTATAGGGTAAGCGAGTATCGTATCCACATGGATTGTAGCAAACACGAAGCTAACTCGACAAGGATTCATCATTATCGAAGCAACAAATATGGTTTGGTAAGATTTTGGGGCTTGAATTCAATCCAAAGCAAAGGTAACAAAACAAAGTAAAATAAAGCAATAAACACTCGGATGTTTAAAAGCAGATAAAGGCGACTAACCACAGGGATGCATTAATCCTATCCACAACGTATGTTTATCCTGTTCCTATTAACCAATTTTAATCCGACAAGATGGAAGATCACATATATAACCGAAAATTTACATTACGACAAAAGCGGTTGTAGATTACTAGTTTTCCCTATTACATTCGTCTCTGGGTGAAAACAAGCAACTCAAACGGATCACAAAGAATATGCTTCCTCGAAAATCCTATCTCGGCTACGACTCGAGGCTCGTTCGTATCATGCATCGAGATCGATTGACAATTAATACTGATTACGTAATTAACCGACAACTAGATATGCATCAAGATTGATCAAAATCAACACATATAAATAAGCACAATCGAATCATGAATCAATGCCTCGACGGTAAATAGCGATAACGGAATCACAACATATAGGATCGAATCATGCAAACCACAGGATTAGAGCGAAAAACTAGCGAGACATAATAAGCGGAATAAAATACGATTTAACCATAAAAGCGGAAATTAAATATATAAAACCCGTGATGAAGCGTTGGATGAACAATCGTTGGGCTTGAATCCCAACCTCGGTGAAAAATGGAAAATTGCAAAGATTATGCGGGCGAAGCGTTCGGATCGTAGACTAAACGTAAAACAAATGAAGAACAATGATAAATCAACTCTAGAATGAAACTAGATGGAAGCTAAAGCTAAAACTATGAAAAAAATATGAAAAACTGAGAGAAAGAGGCTCTGGAATCCTAGGTATCAAGTCGGGGGCGCGAGGGGGTGTTGCCATATATATAGGCACACCCCAAACCCAAATTTTGTCTTCTGCCGCTCGGTCTCGCGAGCACTCCTCGCGGTCGCTAGGTGCGGTCGCGAGGTAAGTCTCGCGCGCGCTCCTCTCGCTCGCTGTCGCCTCTTGCGCCCGCTTGGTTGGCTCGCGGTCGCTATCCTCGGTCGCGAGAATTCGTACAGTGGCTTTCTCGGCGCTGGGCTTCGCTCGCGAGCGCAGTCGCGATCGCGACCTCGGCCCAGGTTCTCGCGCGGGTTGCTGGCGGCCAGCCTAGCGACCGCTGGGTTGGTCGCTAGAAACAAGCCAGATGTGTATTTTGGCTCGTCGTCATTCCTTGCTTCGATTTTCAACATATGGACCTACACAACACCAAAAGAACACCCAAGAGCGTTATCTTCTAAAAATAGATAAAACATTAAGAATCGATCGTAGCGCACATTAAGCGAGCTAAATTCATCTTCAAATATCAACTATAAGCGTGTAAAATGCGGCGTTTATCAAACCCCCAAACTTAAATCATTGTTTGTCCTCAAACAAAACCAAAGCAGAAAGACACAACGAAAAGATCAGAGCGTAGCAAAGATGATAACCATTCTAGGCCTCGAAAACATATCAGCGCTCAAAAACATTAGTGCACATGGCGGCGTTAGTCCACTCAACACAAACAACAATTGACGGCAAAACTCATTTAATTGAACCTCACAACGACATGTGTGTAAAATTTAGGATACACTCAACTCATAAAGAAATGTGGGGCGTGTATACACTCAGCGATCAATGAAATGCAACATCTTACCATAGGCTTGCCGTTTCTCTAATATCTCCACCGCGTCGTTGTGTTCAAATTAGGATCAAAGAGGTATTTTCATAGGTTGTAATGTAGGCACATTGGTTAAGGTAGGATAAAATATGGCTAAGTGACTCAAGAATATTCCAAGCACCCCATTTATACTTTTCGACACATATGGACTTTGTCCATTCTCCTCTTCTTTCCCAGCGTGCTAAATCAACGTTTAATGCCACGAAGGTACCTATACTTTGATTAAAGACCCTTTATGCTCAACACGCATAGTGAACTTAAAATTTTCTTTTCTTTTCTTTTCTAGAGCTTATAGGGTTTATCTTTCATAACAAAGGTACTATTCTTCACCGGATGTATTTTCTACAAGAACTTTTCTCATCATAACTACATCAAAATTTCAACCTTTTGATTCCCATATCCATCCTCACCTCCTATCGTCGGTTAATCGAAAGAAAAGTCTAATAAAGGCTCAAAGAAGCGACAAATGGTATATATCATCGGGTTAGTGTTTGGGTGAATATGCGGTTAACAAAGATGGCCTTTTATCCTTTCCAAATTGAAACACATATTGCGGTCTCGACACGAAACACGGAAAGTTCTAGAAGATAATCACATGCGATATCACACAATTATGAAGCGTATCAAGATATGTATACGATGAAGCTCAAGTCTCACAGGATAAACAAATGGTGAAAAACAACAAGCTAAGCCATCTCACGTCATTCATGCGTCATTTTCTAACATATCATGCGCACTATCATTAAATTTCACCAAAATTTCTATCGTCATTAGCCACATGGATTAACATACTTCACTTAACTCGTTGATCGACGACACGACAGCGAAAAACAAAACAAAACACGACAAAAGATCCCAAAGCATAACAACTAAACCATAAAGCGTAGAAACATAAGCGAGTTCTCAACCAACCAAACTCGTCTACTCCCCAAACTTAGTGTGAACATGAGGAAGCAATAAGGTTTGCGAGAAAAAGTAGTTGGGAGAAAACTTACCTTGAATGCCCGCGCTACTCCGTGGCGGATAAAATCCACGCCATCGATTCCATTCTTTGCATCATCTCCATCATCTTACGTTATTGCTCGAGATGTATGCATTTGTTGAGTGTAGAGGGCTTCTTTGCTGCTCCATAATCGAGTCGAGTTCCGTCGATATGGTTGAGATGACCATCTATTTGATCTAATCGATCATAAATCCGGGGTCGCCTCGAGCAGGCGGCGGGTGCGATATGCCGCTGTCTCGAGGAGCCACCGGGCTCGGCTTGCTCCTCGGCGGTTGCTCGCCCTCAACCTCGCCTTACGTGTTCACGCTGCGTCCATGCATAGTGTGCGAGGAGCTCAAATTCCGGTTGGCATCCGATAAAGTGTCGGCTTATCTTGGTGAGCTCGGGATTGGGTGGCGGAAGGCGATTGGCCGTTTGATCATATATGACCACAAGTAACATCGGGGCTGCCTCTTGAGAACGTCTGGCGGGCGTATAAACGCGGTTTGTCCAGGAAGATGTCGTGAGAGATCGGACTCTCTCGAATCGTAATCCCAAAAAAATCAGCAATGGGGGTAACAAATCCCCCTATGCATATCCTCGAATTACCCGAAACCGTGGACTGCATGTGGAAGTGCTGAGCTAGGAACATGCCGGCATGCATCTTCTGGTTGAACATAGCTCCAATCGGTATGCTCATATCTTGTGAGAGGGCAGTGCGGCGTTGACGGCCATGTAAGGTGAGCGTGAGGCCGATGGAAGTAATGGACCATTTGATTTCGTGTCGAGCTAGCCTTCGATCTCGAGGCATCATAGTATGGAGTGTGCTCGAGTGCGAGTCCATGATCTTTGGCCATACGCTACGGACCGTGTACTCGGCGTCCCCATGTAGTTTTCCTCCGGATCTCCATTGATGATTCCATTAAGCTCGTCCACGGAGAGTTGACGGGGCTCATTGTCAAGCTGGAACATGATGTAATCCGGCATGCCGTTTGTCTTGTGGACATGGAGAGTTGACAAGAATTGAGTGTCGGGATCCGGTATGTAAGATAATTGGCGTGATAATCGAGTACGGCCGGACCTCTCGACAACCACGTCACGTCATTGGTTATGCCCATCTCGACGACGTATTGAGGCACGTGAAGCGTGAATGCCTATGCGTAATCTCACCAATCGATCCCAGCGGCTTCTCGACGAGTCACTCGGCGATCGACTCCAAAATTTTGGATCGAAATCATCTTGTGGTGCCATGCGTGGCTCGTCGTGAGGCACGTCATGATGCTCGTCGTGTAGCTCACGCGGCATATTGTACCTAAAAGAATTTCAAAGTTAGCCCGTGTATGAATGAAACAATCAAAACAACGTCAACCTAAAATGCTCAATATAGATCCCCAAACTTCAACTTAGTCCAAATATTTCCCCGTATTGTCATATGATCTTGCAAGACAACACAAAATGGGAAAACACACACACGACCAAAATTTGCAAAATTGGACGTTACGGGCGAAAACTAGCGACCACTTTCGCGGTCGCGAGGGTGGTCATGGCAAGGTCAGCGACCGCTCAGCGGGCGCGGCATGCGCAGCAAGCGCCATGCGCGCCGAGCGTGCACGTCCGGTGACATGGCGCGGTCGCTGCCTGTATGTGACGATTTTTCAAGGCTATTTCTCAAATTTTAACCCAAATCAACAATGTAGGCACATTAACAATATCGTGTATAAGCGTTAATAAACCTATCATTGGATAAATCATGCTCAAACACCAAACAAATCTAACAAAATAAGCCCTAGTTTCTCAAATTTAATTAAACCCACTTGAGAGGATAAATGGAACAAATCCTTCCTAATCATGCTCAATAAGCGTAAACCCATGAAGAATGACACAAATATAACATACCTTGAGTGGATTAGATGGAGAAATGCAAGAAAATTTGAGAAGAGGTGTCTTGTGTGTTGAGAGGGAAGGGGCTCTCTTTATTTTGAAAACGTGTGTGTGTGCGGGTTACAAGAAATGAGGAGAAAAGGGTTTTAAAAGCGGGTCGGGGCGGGCACGGGTCGGGGCGGGTCGCGATGGATCTCGCGGTCTGGCTCGCGATCGCGAGCTTGGCATGACTCACCGCTCGGCCGAATATGTTACGCCCAAAATCTCGCGACCGCGCGCGACCTCGCGACCGCTAGGGTGGTCGCTAGGTACTTATTTTTTTTTTTTATTTTTTTTTTTAAAAAAGCTATTAAAACTTTGGGATCTAACAAAAACAACGAGACACGACACAAACAAGGGAAAAACAAACAAAAACATAAAAACGAAAACAAAAAACAAAAAGCGCGTAAAACTGTTGGGTTACCTCCCAACCAGTGCTAGAATTATCGTCGCTAGCTCGACGGTACCTCTTATCATGGTTCGTTGAGCTTGGTCACCTTGACTTCTCGGTCGAAGTGTGACTTGAAGTAGGATTTGAGTCTTGGCCGTTCACTTTAAAATGTTGCCCGAGTCTAGGGTTCGTAACTCCCGTTGCAGTGCAGTAAGCGGTATATGGCCCGACCATCTTGACTTGAGCTTTCCGAGAATGAGCGGAGCGAGCATTGTAAAGCAAGACTTCATTACCGTGAAAATCCTTTGCACGAATGTGGAGGTCGTGGAATTTACGAGCTCTTTCCTCATATATCAGGAATTCTCGAAAGCTTCATTCTCCACTCGTCGAGCTCCAACAGTTGGTCACTTCTCATCATACCGGCCTCCTTGAAATCCATGTTGATTCTCCTCGTGTGATATGCTTTGTGCTCCAATTCAACGGTAAATGGCGGGATTTACCAAATACCATTGATATGGAGATAGCCGATGGGAGCTTTGTATGCGATCCGGTAAGCCAAAGAGCATCATCAACTGCTTGGCCCAATCCTTGCATTGAACAACCGATTTCTCTAAAATCTGCTTGATCTCTCGGTTGGCGAGCTCGGCTTGCCCGTTTGCTTGTGGATGGTAGGGAGGTGACTCGATCTTGCGCCATATTTGGTAGAACGTTGCCTAGCCACTTATTATTAAAATCGATCCCCATCAGCGATCAGCGCCCTCGGGACTCAAATCAGTCGAATGTTCTTGTGAAGGAACTTGATCACTACCTTGGAGTCGTTCGTGACGATTAGAATCGCCTCCCAACGGAAAACATATTCCACACAAAAGAATATCGTGTAACCACAGACATGGGAGCGGACCCGTGAAGTCGATCCCCATCGTCGAAATAGTTCCACCTCCATGATGGTTTTACATGGCATCTCGTCTTTCTTAGTGACATTCCCACTCTTTGACAACGATCACAACTCTTGATAAAGATTGGCAATCTTTGAAGATCGAAGGCGAAAAGAATCCTTGTGGCAAATCTTTGCATTGTCTTGTATTGCAAAATGGCCTCCAGTCAACGAACTATGGCGCTGTGGTTTATGTTCTCCCATTCTCCTTGGGGCAGCATGACGTGTCGGACCATCGGCACATCGGCGGTAGAGATGAGGATCGTCCCGATAATAGAACTTAACATCGTGGAGAAACTTCTTTTCAAATGACCTTTGCGATGGGTAAAACTCAATCACCAAATAATTGACAAAATCAGCATACCATGGTGTGCGATCAATGGCGCTCAAGATGTGCTCGTGCGGGAAGTTCTCCTTGATCCCAATCTTCTTATCCTCTCCTTGGTGGCTTTTCCAATCGCGACAGTGGTCGGCAACCACATTTTCGCAGCCCTTTCTATCTTTAATTTCCATGTCGAACTCTTGAAGAAGAAGATCCATCTCGCGATCGGGCTTTGAATCTTTCTTGGCGAATAGATGACGAATGGCGGCATGGTCGGTGTGTGCGATGGTGTGGGTGCCCGCCAAATAAGGTCTAAACTTATCGAAGCATAGACCACAACAAGTAATTCCTTCTCCGTGGTGGTGTAGTTCATTTGAAGCGGTCGAGTCTTACTTGCATAATAAATGACTCGGAAAAGCTTGTCTCGTTTACGCTTGTCTGACCGATTGCCCGATCACTCGCGTCACACATCGGCTCGAGCGGTTGACTCAATCGGAGACCAAAGCGGAATCGAGATCGGGGCTAACTTCAATTTCTCGAGCGCCTCCAAACACTCATTTGTGAACACGAACTTCATATCTTTCTCGAGCAATCCACACAATGGCCGTGATCGCCGAAATCCTTGATGAACCTTCTATAAAACCCGCATGATCGAAAACTCCTCACCGATTTGACATTTGTAGGCGGAGGTAGTTTCTCGATAGCTACTATCTTTGCTCGATCCACTTCCAAACCTTTGGGTGAGACTTTGTGACCAAGCACGATACCTTCCTTCACCATGAAATTGCACTTCTCCCAATTGAGAACAAGATTCGTCTCCTCGCATCTTTGCGACACTTGTGACAAATTATGGAGACAATGGTCGAATGAAGAGCCAACACGGAAAAGTCGTCCATAAAGACTTCCATAATATTCTCGATCAACCCATGGAAGATGGACATCATACACCTTTGGAGCGTGGTGGGCATTGCACAATCAACGGCATTCGCTATAGGCGAAAACTCCATCTGGACACGTGGCGCCGTCTTGTCTTGCTGATCTTGAGCGATGGCAATCGATTGTACCGAATATCCATCGAGAAAATAGTAGAACTCATACCCGCTAGTACATCAACATCCCGATCGATAAAGGCGGGGAAAATGATCTTTCCTCGTGGGCGTGTTCGAGCACGATAGTCGATGCAAACTCGCCATCATTACGAGTCTTGTTGCCACAAGCTCGTTTGTCTCCTCTCGATCACCGTGATACCCTTTCTTGGATACCACTTGAGTAGGGCTAACCCACTCGGCGTCGGATATGGCATAGATCATGCACTGCGTCTGAAGCTTGACCTCTTTTCGATGACCTCTTGCATTGCGGATTCAATCGGCGTTGAGGTTGCACCTTTGGCTTGTATTCATTCTCCAACAGGATCCGGTGCATGCAAATCGGGGGGCTGACCCCCTTGATATCAGAAATCGTCCACCCAATCGCGGAGACTTATCTTTAACTTGACACAACCATCGATATCGTGTCTCCTCATCTGTCAAAGCCGAAGATATTATCACCGGGCACGTCTCCTCGTCGCCTAAGAATGCATACTGAAGGTGGTCCGGCAACTCTTTCAACTCAATCTTGGGTGTAGTCTCTTCCTTCTTCACCACGCCGTCTCTCCTCCAATCGGCTTCCTCGCGTCTAAATAAGGCCTTGGCTCCTGGGGAGGGCCTTGACTTCATCGATGGACTCAAGATACTCTAAAATCTCGTCACACGCCTCATCAAGGTCTGTGGGAGAGAAAATCGAGTTCTGCATACAAAACTCCACCGGATCAACTGATTGAAAGTGAGTAGGCGACAGCTGCTCTATAACTCGACAATCTTCTATGGTCTTCTCGTCGGTGCTTCCAGCATCATATATAGAGATTTTCATCTCCTCGTCGTTGACTACGAAGGTGAGATCTCCATCTTGCACGTCTATCGATTGCTCTGCCGGTAGCTAGGAATGGTCGCCGAGAATAAGAGGTGTATTCCCATCCTCGGCATATCGAGAACAACGAAATCATTTGGAATATGAAATCTCGAACTTTCACGAACACGTCCTCCACTATCCCTTTCGGATAAGTCACCGATGTATCTCGCCATCCGAAGAGCTATGGTGGTCGGCTTGATCTCCCCAATCTCCAATCGCTAAAATGGACAACGGCATCAGTTGATGCTTGCCCCAAATCACGAACGCTTGGAGAATGTCGTCCTCGATGACACATGCTATGGTGAAGCGCACGGATCTTTCTGCTGAGCGGCTTCTTCTGCGACAAAGACCTTTGCACTCTTGAGACAGTTATCGTCTCGAATTTCCCAAGCTTCTTTTTATGGCAGCGGCATCCTTTAAAACTTCACGTAACCCGGCATATCTCGAAGTGCATCAAGTAAAGGAATATTGATGTGCACCTTTGAAACATCTCCATGAACTGGTTAACTTCTCATCGTGCTTGAAGCTTGGCTAAGCGGCTTGGAAGCGGAATTGGAGGCACGTGCGTTGGAAATTTCTTCACAGACTTGCCCTTCACGATCAGCCTCGCGACCGCGTGTGCGGTCGCTGAAACACTATGTACACCATCTTCCTTCATCTTGGCGGGCGCTGGCGCTCTTCGGCGCTAGATGTGCGTCGGAAGCTTATGCGATTTCGCGGCTTGCGAATTGCTAGCGACCGCTGGAGTCGCTAAACCCTCCGACCGACTTGTCGCGGGTGCGTTTGACTTATTCGCCCCGAGCCGCTCGTGAACTCCATGGGGACTCGCCGCGGCGGACTCGCGGTCCTGAGCTCGATCGCGATTCTCTCTTTTGCCCGTTTTCACCGTTCGTCTCCTCGTGACTTTGATAAGCTCGTCCTTTCCTCAATTGAATGGCATTACGGTGATTTTAGGGTTTACCTCCGTATTACTCGGAAATTAGCCCGACTTGTGTTGCCCGTTCATTTGTGCGACTATCGACTTATTTGATTCTCCATCATCTTCATGTGCTTTCCATAGCCGTCACGGTGGACTCCAAATGATTAATCTTACGCGGTGTTGCTTATAAGCGAATTCGATTCGTTGCCAATTGTTGGTTGCTTACAACCAACTCTTTGCATCATGTCCTCTAGACTCGGCTTTTTCGTCTCTTGAATCACTCCGTTCGGGCGAGAAACACAGCGGGTGTTGAAAATTATTGGGGTTGGCGTCACGAAATTTGGGTGATTTACATTGTTCGGATTATGCGGATTTCCCCGAGACGGTTGTTCCTCCGATTGATGTAATTCACGTCCTCGGCCTCAATCATCTCGACTCTGCGGCATTTATCGAGCCACGCCTTTTCCTTTCCTTTCTTTCTCAAATTGGCTTCTCTACAAGGTGAATGCTCCATAATATTATCATACTTGAATCACCTTCAGCGGTGTGCACCTTCACCACCGGTGTCCTCTCCATCGACCCGCGATAGCTGTTGGCGCCATCTCTTCTATGATCGGTGGCCTCGTCTACGTCATTCATAAGCAACCCCGATGATCGTCAACAATACTCCTCGTGTGAGGTGTCGGCCAGCGGTAAAAGCGGGTGTCTGCGCTTCCTCGAAAATCCATGTTGTGGGCACCTTCTCAATAGGCCCCGAATCTTTCCCACGACTCGAATAAAGATTCATCTCTAAGCGGGAGAAGTGGAAATCTCGGCTATGATCTTACGTGCCTTAGCGGGAGGAAAGTACTTGAGAAATTTCTCACAATTGCCCAACTGTTGATGCCCGTGCGATCTAAGGTCTTGAACCGATCCTTTGCTTGATTTGCAGAGAAAATCGAACATGCGCATCCGGATTGTGTCTTGTGGCACCCCATTCATTTGATGGTGTCACAAATGTCGAGATAGGTCTCGAGATGGGCATTCGGATCTCTGTGACTCTCCTCCGAGCTGTTCCCATGAACCATCTTGATTAGGGCGGCTTGACTCAAAATTGTTAGCGTTTGCTTACGGGTCCCATCCGCCTCCTTGACATTGCTCGGTGGGAGGTGCATACATATAATTCAACGGTCTTGCGTCGGGAGCGGGGACAACGAGTCCCATAGTCGCCAATTAGCGCGCATTTGTAAAATGCGCTAACAGGCGTGCGGCTACTTGAGAACGCCCGTTATTCGATTGCCATTGCTTCTTTCTTCTTGCCGTCTCCTTATCCTTTGTGAATTTTCGATTTCGGATCAAAGTGTAGTTCGGAGGTCCTCGGGACCTTGTGAACATAAACTACCGGAGAAAAAGAAGGAAATCGGTTTGCGAGGAATAAAAATAATAAAAGAAAAGTACAACTTGAATTAATAATTCCAAATTGTCAAGTTATTCCTATATGATCTTAACAATCCCATTACGGCGCCAAAATTTGATCGCTAATTTTCTAACACGAAAAGATGTAAGTATAGGGTGGCAGTATCGTATCCACGGGGGATTGTAGCGCCGAAACACTGAAGCTAACTCGACAAGGATTCATCATTATCGAGCAACAAATATGGTTTGGTAAGATTTTGGGGCTTGAATTCAATCCAAAGCAAAGGTAACAAAGCAGTAAAATAAAGCAATAAACACTCGGATGTTTAAAAGCAGATAAAGGCGACTAACCACAGGGATGCATTAATCCTATCCACAACGTATGTTTATCCTGTTCCTATTAACCAATTTTAATCCGACAAGATGGAAGATCACATATATAACCGACAATTTACATTACGACAAAGCATTTGTAGATTACTAGTTTTCCCTATTCTTATTCGTCTCTAGGTGAAAACAAGCAACTCCAAACGGATCACAAAGAATATGCTTCCTACGAAAATCTATCTCGACTCGACTCGAGGCTCGTTCGTATCATGCATTCGAGATCGATTGACAATTAATACAATTACGTAATTAACGACAACTAGATATGCATCAAGATTGATCGAAATCAACACATATAAATAAGCACAATCGAATCATGAATCGATGCGGGACGGTAAATAGCGATAACAGAATCACAACATATAGGATCGAATCATGCAAACCCTAGGATTAGAACGAAAAACTAGCGGACATAATAAGCGGAATAAAATACGATTTAACCATAAAACGGAAATTAAATATATAAAATCCGTGATGAAGCGTTGAATGAACAATCGTTGGGCTTGAATCCCAACCTCAGCGAAAAACGGAAAATTGCAAAGATTGTCCGGATGAAACGTTCCGGATCGTAGACTAAACGTAAAACAAATGAAGAACAATGATAAATCAACTCTAGAATGAAACTAGATGGAAGCTAAAGCTAAAACTATGAAAAAAATATGAAAAACTGAGAGAAAGAGGCTCTGGAATCGTAGGTATCAAGTCGGGGGCGCGAGGGGGTGTTGCCATATATATAGGCACACCCCAAACCCTAATTTTGTCTTCTGCCGCTCGGTCTCGCGAGCACTCCTCGCGGTCGCTAGGTGCGGTCGCGAGGTAAGTCTCGCGCACGCTCCTCTCGCTCGCTGTCGCCTCTTGCGCCCGCTTGGTTGGCTCGCGACCATGGCTAGCGGTCGCTATCCTCGGTCGCGAGAATTCGTACAGTGGCTTTCTCGGCGCTGGGCTTCGCTCGCGCACGCAGGTCGCGGCCTCGGCGGGTTCTCACGCGGGTTGCCTAGCGGCCAGCCTAGCGACCGCTGGGTTGGTCGCTAGAAACAACCTGATGTGTATTTTGGCTCGTGCGTCGTTCCTTGCCGATTTTCAACATATGGACCTACACAACACCAAAAGAACACCCGAGCGATATCTTCTAAAAATAGATAAAACATTAAGAATCGATACATAAGCGCACATTAAGCGAGCTAAATTCATCTTCAAATATCAACTATAAACGTGTAAAATGCGCATTTATCAAGACTGTCCTGGCGAAAACTATAGTTACATTAGTGATCCTTCATATGAATGTGGATTAAATTGGTAAACAAATTAATAGGTTAATTGTGTGAATCTGGTTAGGTTAAGTACATCCCTAGGGTCAGTCTTTTATATCTGATTTTATTCCTATTTATATTTTGAGTCTAGATTTATAATTATCTATATCTTGATATTTTGTTGCCCGAATAATAATCAAGATTCTGTGTTGATTAATTGTTGTGTTCTCGAGTCGCAGTCCTTGTAGATACGATATATATACTTCTTGTTTTACTATCATTTATTTGGTAGGAAATATAGCGATCAGTGTCGTAAATAAATTGTCACAATTTTGAGACATAAAATGAGTATCGCATCTACTGTCACAAAACCATGATACAATATTTAGATGATGCATAATTGGCATAATTATACGGCATTAGAAACATAAGTGTGATAATTTATGACACATACATATTATGTCGCATGTGTATGGTGCGATAGGTGTATTTTCTTGTAGTGATAATTCTCTTCACTTTTGTTGAATTTAAAAATGGGACCAAACCAAGACAACAAATTTGGTGCGAAATAAAAAATGTGAGACGAGACTTTTACGTGAAAAATTTAAATCGAAAAAACCATGAGACCGTAGTCTAAAATCTTCCACTATGTTTATAGTAGGCACAAATTCTCCCTATGCTAAATAGGGACAACACAAATCTCAAGTTTAATTACTTGGAAAAACAAGAGGACCGAACTACTATTTTAAGAGATGGAAAATCTTATGATTTTTCTCACCACTCTTCTCTCTAATGCTCTCATCAATCTCTTTCTTGTTTGCCTCACTTGTTTGTGCTTCTCTTGCACAAATCTTATACACTTTCATTCGGCAAAGTTAAGCTCAACTCATGGGAGATAAGCGCAATTTTCTTTCCTAGAGCCACCATATAGCGCAATTGTTGAAGGTAATCTGGTAGGGTGAGGTGGAATATCTTTCATTTTCCGCATTGCCGAAGAATAAGGTAGGTTGTAGAAGAAATTGTGCTATTCCTACACAATGTCTTTGTTGCAATAAATGAAACATTTATCTCTCCATAAGCCTTTTCAAAAGTTGTAGGTTTGTGGGACATCCACTTGATGTAGACTATCTCGATAATTCTTCCCGTGTACATCATGTGGAGATTCAATCGACTGGTTCGCTTTTGTAGATCTCAAACTTATCTCGGGATAAGGACTTGGTAAGCATATCGATACCATTCTTATTGGTGTGGACTTTCTCGAGCTGCAACAACTTCCTTTCAAGTGCATCTCAAATCGATAATATCTCATATCAATATACTTGATCTTGGTGAAAACTCGAATTCTTACTCAAGTGAATTGCGTTTTGTTTGTTGTAGTAAAACGCATACTTCTCTTACTTTAAATCCAACTCTTTAAGAAACTTCTTCAACCACAACATCTCTTTTGCAAGCTTAGTCACGACTATGTACTTTACTTTTGTTGTGGATAATGCCACATTTTGAATATTCGATTGCCACGAGATAACTACATTGTGGATAATGCCACGCTTTTGAAGTTTCGGTTTATCGATTTTGCGGGCATCATGGTCTACAATCGACATGACGTTAACGTAGACTAATAGTATGGTAAACTCACCCTTGTAAACTTCTTGAAGAAAAACAATGATCCGAGGTGGTCTTGTTGCGGTCATGGGTTCACATGAAGGACTCAAACTTCATGTACCATAGTATAAGAGCTTGTTTCAGCCATACAAGCTATTTTTCAACTGCGTACAAGGTTCTCTTTTCATTTAACTTGAAATCTTACGGTTGGCTCATGTAGATTTCTTTGTCTAAATCTCCATGTAGAAATGCAATCTTCACATCAAGTTGCTCGATTTCTATGTTTGAGCCGACAACAATCGTGAGTACAACTCGATTAAAACATCTTCACCACTTCGAAAGAAAATCTCTTCAAGATCAACACCCTTTGTCGATTGAAACCCTTCACAACCGGTCTCGCCTTGCCTTGGTTGTGAGCTATTCTTCGTATCCTTCATATGTAAACCCACTTAATTTTCATGGTCTCTTATTGATTGGAAACTTCACCAAATCATAGGTGTGATTTTTCGTAAGGAGTTCATCTCCTCATTCATAACTTCTAACCCACTTCCACTTTTGGTCATGTCCATAGCTTTTGTAAAACTTTGTGGCTCTTCTCCATCGATAAGCATCACATACTCATGTGAGCTATATCCGTAACCGCATCCCTATGCTCGATTAGATATCTCCCGTAATCCGTAATTGTCGGCGGAGAAAATGGATCTAAGTTGACGAGAACTTATGAATTTGATTCGAGCTTTGGTTGTATCATCAAGAACTTGACCTTCAATCGACATCCCTGTTTCGATGACTTTTACATTAACTAGGTCCCATAATTTGTAACCAAACATATCCCAAGAAGATATATGGTTTGGTTTTGTCACCAACTTGGATATTTCATCTTTTGGAATGTGCACTTAAAGCTTCTGACCAAACACTCTCTAGTGTTTGTTAGATACGTCATTTTCGGACCAAACTATATACGGAACATCACCACCGGAGGATTTGATGGAGAAAGACGATCAAATCAATGCGATCCTCATAGTTTCACCCAAAATGATTTAGGCGGTTTGAAGTGTGACATCATGCATTAACAAATAGTTTAGTTAATCCTTTCGCCACGCCATTATGTTGAGGGGTCTTTGGGACACTTTTTCAACCTTGATATCATGGTTCTTGCAGCTCAAGCAGACCTTGGTATTCACCGTCGTTGTGCCGCGAACACACTTGATTCCTTCTCTCTCTCGACTTTTGCTTGAAAATTATTAAAGACCTTCAATGTTTAGTCTTTGATTTTCAAAGCAAAACACCGATTTCTGGAAAAATAGTCGATGAAAGTGACAAAATATAATCTGGCACCAAGAGTTTTGTCTTTTATGTAGCACGAATGAGTGTGTACCAAATCAAGAGGTTGAGTTCTTCTTGATGGAGAGAAGCTTTTAATCAACTCTTTTTGTTTTCCGCCTAGCAATCAACACAAGTTTCCAAGTGCATTCCTTTTACCTTAGGGACGAGGCTACTTCTAGCCAAGATCTCGGACCTTTCGGCTCAGATGTTTAAGCCTTTTATGCCATATCTCAATGCATTGACCTCTCCATTGGACAATGTTGTACGCATAAAGTAGAGATAATGTTTCTTTCTACCTTTTGTTTGTGCTACTCTTGCACACTTTCATTCGATAGAATTCAGCTCAATTTATAGGGGAGATAAGCTGTAATTTTTGTTCCCTTAGTGTCATCCTACAACCGCAATTGCTGAAGGTAATCTTGTAGGGAAAGGCTGATTAAATCTTTCATTTGCCGCATTGCCGAAAAATAAGGTAGGTTGCAGAAGAAATTGTGTCAGTTCCTACACAGTTTATTTGTTGCAATAAATGCAACATTTTATCTCTCCACAAGCATTGTCAACAAAATTTGTCCGTAGCTTATCTCAACCAAATTTGTCCGTAGCTTATCTATTATTCTGCAGCTACTACTCCGAATAAGTGCAGGCAGTGAAAAAGCGTTGACTTTCTGTTGGCTGTTCTAATCACATGAGGGGTGTGCGTGGATCGAACCAATGAAAAAAATCGTATCGAACCGATTGGTTTCGGTCGGTTCGATTAAGGAAATCGGTTTTGGTTCGGTTCAAAATTTTAACTAAAATCGGTTTTCGGTTTGGTTTTCGGTTTTACGTTTTAGGTTCGGTCGATGAACCGAACCGAAAACTATTATTTTTATATATTTATATATTTTATATAATAATTAATTAATATTTTAATTAAATAATTAGTATAAAATATATGTTTATTTAGAAAATATATATATAATTTATATTTCGATCGGTTTTCGGTCCAACCGAAACCGATCGGTTTTTAGTTCGGTTTTGATCGGTCGAAATTATAAATCGGTTCGGTTTAAAAATTAGTTCGATTCGATTTTCGATTTTGAAAATTTCGGTCGGTCGATTGAACCGAACCGACCGATGCACATCCCTAATCACATGTCACGAAACTTGGTTAGTGTTGTGATAAAATATCACAAAAGTTTTGTAATAACTTGATGCCGCTGTGACGTTGGGTATTTAAGAGTGAAACTCGCATAGCCTAACACAAATGAGCGATCACTTTTTATCTTTTATTTACTTATTCCAAATTTGTTAGCTCTTAACCATTAAGTAAAGTTAGTGAAAACTTATTTTCTTTTTATTCGCGCGTCACTATAATATAGCCTAGGGTGAAAAGTTTTGGTTGTAAAATCTGCGCATACGATTTACCACATAAAATTCATGTACTAAATTTGGTGTCCTAATTCCAATTTAGTGATTTTTTCTTTTTCTTCAATTTTCAATTTTGTATGCTTTAATTTAATATTGTAATTATTATCAATTTATGTATTTATTTTGGTATCATTTTATTTTATTTTTATTAATTAATAATTCATTATCATGATTGATAAAATTCAAAGTTTATAATTTTTTTAGTTTTTGAAATAATTGTTAAGTCTATGAGTTATAATATTATAAGAAATTTTATTATTATAAAAATATTATTAAATAATAGATATAATAATAGAATATGGTGGCATACAAAAAATTATGCTACATTGAATCTCATTCAACAGATTTAAGCATAAAAGATAAGGATAGAGAGAGGGGTTGGGAAAATATTATGCCGCACAACATTTATGGGGCTCTACTATGAACTAGTTGACGTATGATTTATGCTAGCATTTCTCTTAATTATTTTGTTCTTAAAATTATGATTAAGATTTTCAAATTTATGAAATACATAAAAATCAAATCTTAGTTTTATTAATCTATTTGAAGTTAAAGGAGAACCTACCAATTTTATTTATTCTTTTATATTATAAAATCTCTAAATTGTTGTGCAAAAGCCTCCCTTAACAATTGAACCTTATGATTGGCTTACTAAAATCTCGAAATTGAAATTTTCAATTCCCACCAAAAAATAAAAAAATTATTCCGCCTAAGCTCCACTAAATCTGATATGATGGGGAAAAAGAATAAGGGATTCGAATAAGAACGTGAGTGAGTAAACTTGAATAAATTAAAATGAAGATGTTGAATAGTTATATACTCCATCATCACAAAAACTATCATATGATTTATTTTGATCGTCATAAAAATATCTCACTTTCTATTTTAATACATCATTCTACTTTATCTCATTCTATTTTACCCTTAAAATTTTACTTTATCCATTTGAAAAGACATCTACCAACTATTTTAAATTGTCGTGTCTTGACACAAGATATTCTTGACACAAGATATGATACATTTAGTGGATGGAAGAAAGATCGCCACTTTTATACTTTTGTCATCACTTTCTTTCGAGTTTGAGCCATCACCCAATTAAAATAAAATAAAATAAAAGGAAAATCGTGTTATGACTACTTATTCTTGATTTTGATTAATATGGTCGTAGCTTTCAACTTCTTCTATACGAATACTAAATACTAGAATTGATAAATGCAAGCACTGAAAAGATTAAAAAAATGTCTTCTGCCATCATTGATTACAATTTTTAAGAGGTGGTCTCTGTGCGCCGCATGCTGGTGAGACCACCTTATAAAAAATTAGTTAATTAATTAAATAGTTAATTAATCTTAATTAATTAATTTAATTTAATTTAATTAAAATTAATTAATTTAATAAAATTTAATTGTAAATTAATAAATATAATTTTAAATTAATATATCTTAATTGTTAATTAATAAACCCTAATTTTGAATTAATAAACCCTAATTGGAAATAATAAACCCTAATTTTGAATTAATAAACCCTAATTTTGAATAATAAATCCTAATTATGAATTAATAAACCCTTATTGTTAATTAATAAACCCTAATTTTGAATTAATAAACCCTAATTTTGAATTAATAAACCCTAATTGGAAATAATAAACCCTAATTTTGAATAATAAACCCAAATTATGAATTAATAAACCCAATTATGAATTAATAAACACTAATTATAAATTAATAAATAAAATATAAAATAAAATAAAAATCACAAAACTTTGTGCGCGTCGCGTGCGCACGCGCACATAAATTTTTGTGATTTTTTAATTAAGTGATGAGTTGAGTTTTCCAAAATGAGATCTCCAGTAAAAGTCAACTAACCAAAACTTGCATATACAACTTTTTAGATTATCTTCATGAAGCACATGGATGACTGATTCAAGAAAGTGACACGTACGTCTTTGGTATATTTTATAAAATAATCAAGTTGTACGAGTTGAGTTTCTTTGATGATAAATTATAGGATTAATTGCACTAAATTAGAATCTCAATCTTTAATCAGAGCTGTAAATTAGACACAATTTTGAAGCTAAGAAATTAAGACACGATCTTTCAATTATAGGTTCTTCAACAATATTCCCAAATTTTTCGGGCTAACGGAATTTTTCTTTGTAGACATGATTTCCAACAAGCAAAATTATGTCGTTTTGGAAGAAAAAGTTATATATTGGCAGAAAAAGTAGCAATTAACTTGTAAAATAATTGCAAATTAGACATTTAAATTACAAATTAGACATAAGTTTTAATATCTTTCCAGTTAAGAAACTGGAATTTACCACATCTGCTATCCGCGTGGAGCAACTGGACGACGGCATTTCCATTAATAAATCTGTAGAAACACAAAATGATGCCGGTCACTAAAATGTCCATATTAAAATAGTGTTAAATTTGTACGGTTCCTTAACGTTGTGTACCTAATTTGCAACTGTTTCCAAATATTGTTGGGTGGTCTCATGCGCGCGTACACAATGAGATCACCCTTAATTAATTAATTCTAATTAATTAATTAATTTTAAATAAAATTAATTAGTTTAATTAAATTTTAATTTTAAATTAATAAACTCTAATCATGAATTAATAAATTCTAATTTTGAATAATAAATCCTAATTGTGAATTAATAAACCATAACTTTGAATTAATAAATCCTAATTATGAATTAATAAACCCTAATTATGAATTAATAAATTCTAATTTTGAATTAAAAATTATAATTAAAAATCAATAAATTTAATTATAAATTAACAAAATTTAATTATTTTTACTCATCAGTCATCATAATTAATATATAATTATTTTAACACAAAACAAGGGTAAGCTCACGGTGAGGCGAAGCTCACCCAAGTTTTTGTCAATATTGTTTGCCAATAAGTTTTTGAAAAAAAGTTTCAGTTCGAGTACATCGTGATACACTCATTAAATTTCTGTATTTAATTAACAAAAAAAAAAAGAAAAACCTTTAAATAATATTCTTTGTCACAAACAAATTGTGTTAATAAGTCTGCATTTTTACTTATTTTTCCGTGATTATACCCTTTTCTGAATCGAGGCATTTGTTTTATTTTTGGTTTTACTATATTGATATCCTCGCACATTTATTTCAAATTATGAGTTCTATTTTCATAAATTCAGTCATATTGTGTTTTGAGGAATTTCATTCTGAAATTCTACTGGATATACAGAGTCCAATTAACATCTCACCACGAACTAGAGATCCCTGTTTAAGTGCAAAACATTGAATAAAGCTATACGGTATTTCGAAAATTGGGAATATTATTTTCCTTAATTTAAGTATAATAAGTATTTGTTGAAATTGATGAGCAGGTTTAATGTAGAAAATGTCATGACATGAAGAAAAAAACTCCACTATACCTACAACTCAGGAATTAGTTTAGCTTACCCATTGTTTGTCGACTATTATAATATTTTCTTGCAATAATAATAATGTCTATAAATGTATAACATCGATGTTAGCGTTGACTTTTTGTTAGTTGTTCAAATCATTTTCACTCACGTGTGGTAAATGCTCTGTTAATATATTGCAAAAGTTTTATAATATCTTGCATGATGCCATTGGATGTTATAGATTCCTAACTCGCATAGCAGAAAATGTATTAAAATATGAGCCCTCACTATTAATTTATTATTTGCTACATCAGTATAATATAGCTAGCCTAAGATGAAATTTTTGATTGTAAAATCAGGGCCGTAGGATTTAAGCATAAAAGATGAGAAATATTCAGAAGTTGTTTACTTTTATTGAAAAATGTAGCGACTTACATATATTCAAGAACTCAAATCGAGATAAAAGATGTCTTTGTTTTTTCAGCATCATTTAATTCAATTGCACTCCTTACAATCATTAATAGTTTATCATATTAATCAAAGAAAGGAAATTAAGTTTGGAAACAGAAAAAAAAAATTCTTAAAAATGAATCGATCAACTCCAAAGAATTCTTACAATCATTAATAGTTTATCATATTATTATCTTCAACAACACCACTTATTTATATATTTTATTATTTTTCTTAACACTACACTATCTACTCAAAGTACGCTCCTCGACTTTTATAAAATTGGTGCGAAGATTCTCAGAAACAAATTTGAGGAACGGAGGAGTATTTGTTACAAGTTATTTGCTGAGTATGCAGTTAAATACCTCCTGTTTATTCAAGTTTGAGTCAAGCATTTTGTCAAACACCTTTCTACACATCCTCGTATCACTCTTTCTCTTCAATGGGGATCGAGGAGAATGCATCTCCATGCCAACTCAGCAAGCATCATCAATAGCAACTGGTTGTTTCTGCCACAGAATTAATTATGCTTATAACATCAATAATAGCGTTGAATTTCTGTAGGTTGTTCTAATCATATGTCACAAAACGTGGTTAGTGGTGTGATAAAAATATCATAAAAGTTTTATAATAACTTGATATTTAAGAGCCGACACTGGCCGCCTAGTATTACTTATTTTTATTTCCTTGTTCTGCGTCACTATAATATAGCCTAAGATGAAAAGTTTTGGTTGTAAAATCTGGGCCGTACGATATACCACATAAAATTCACTGTACTATTCTAAATTTGGTGTCCTCATTTCAATTTTTGATTTTTTGTCTTTTTCTTCAATTTCAATTTTGTACGCTTTAGTTTAATATTATAATTATTATTAGGTTTTATTCTATCGAATTAACGTATATATTTATTTTTATTATTTTATTTATACTAATTAATAATTTATTATTAGGGTTGAAAGTTTTAGAATATATACTTTTTAATTTCAATTTTTTAAAATAAAAGTTAAGTATGATTTATAATATTATAAAAAAATTATTTTTAAAAGAATATTATTAAAATAAGAGATATAGGCTGGGAAGTGAAAATGTTTCTATATATAGATGAAACATCTTCAACTTGCTCCAACGCAACAAAAGAATTACAAACATAATGGAGTTTAACATCGCATCAACACTCGTGGCTCTACTTTCATTTCTCCTCTTTCTCTTCTTGTTTGTGAAATCGCTACGAATCTCAAAATCTGCAAACAGTTACTCACATCCCAGGTCCCAAACCACTCCCTCTCATCGGAAATCTCCACCTCATGCCACGCGCCGACGCGCCCACCACATGTTCAGAGATCTCGCCGCCACACACGGGCCCTTGATGCATCTGCAGCTGGGTGAACTCCACTTCCTCATCATCTCCTCCGTTGAATTCGCAAAACAAGTGATGAGAACCCACGACGTCAACTTCGCCAACCGGCCCCAGGATTGGCGTCGGAGACGCTGGCCTACAAATGCTCTGGCATCAGCTTCTCCCCTACGGGGACTACTGGCGGCAGCTGCGGAAGATCTGCACGCTGGAGCTTCTAAGCGCGCGGCGCGTGGGTCCTACGCCCCATCAGAGAGAGGAGAATATGAATATGTGCAAATGGATCGCTTCTCACCAAGGATCGCCGGCCAATCTTTCGGAGAAGCTTTACTTGTCGTCGTACGATGTTATTACGAGGGCGGCGGTTGGGGCGACAACAAAGAGCGTGGAATGATGATCTCTATAATCGAAGAAGCTACAAAGTTAGCGTCAGGATTCATGATGGCCGATCTCTATCCTTCCATCAAATTACTGCCGTTGATCACTGGAGTTCAGTTCAAGATTGAAGGATGCGTCGCAGATTAGACCGGCTGCTCGATGGCATCATCGACCAGCATAGAACGAACAATGCAGGCGCCACCGAAGCTGTTGAGGATACAATGTCTAAAGATTTGGTAGATGTTCTCCTCAAGATTCAACAAGATGAGAGTCAACTGTCTCTAACTGCTGACAATATCAAAGCAGTGCTGCTGGTTTGTGCATCTTCATTATTCTTACACGAAATTCTCTATTCCAACCGACAGATTTCCTCCTGTATTTTAATTACAGGTCGCGGAAATTAAATAATTGGAAAATGACATTATCTCTATCCCTGCATATATGTATTTTCAATATTTTTAGTTTTCTTTAATTTTAGTTTCTTGTGTTTTAAACTAATTTATAATTATTAATTAGGGTTGATTATACCCATTAAATTTATAATTTTCAATTTATTTAATATGCCTTATTAGGATTGATTATTTACCATTAGAATCTATAATTTTTAAATTTCATTATTTGTTAATAAATGTTAATTAGGGTTTTGTATATATAATACACTAAAATTGCGGGATAGATGATCTCATCCATTATCAACTACCCTTTCCGGTTTCAGGATATGTTCATTGCTGGGACTGACACATCAGCCAATACTGTAGAATGGGCAATGTCAGAGATGATAAGAAACCTAGCGCGCTCGGCAAGGCACAGGAAGAAGAAAGAAAGGTTTTCGACGACAAGGGTTACATAGATGAAGAAAAGTTTGGAGAGCTAAAATACCTCAAATTAATTATCAAAGAGACACTTAGATTACCCACCAGCGCCGCTTTTGGTCCCCAGAATGAACACCCAAAGATGTGAAATTAATGGATACGAAATCCCAGCGAAAACCAGAGTGTTAGTGAATGCATGGGCACTGGGAAGAGACCCCGAGTACTGGAAAGATGCAGAGAAGTTTAAACCAGAAAGATTTGAGGAAAGCTCCATTGATTTCAAAGGGAACAATCTAGAATTCATACCCTTTGGTGCAGGAAGGAGAATGTGTCCTGGCATGTCGTTGGGGCTTGCGAATGTGGAGTTTCCGCTTGCTATGCTTCTCTATCATTTCGATTGGAAAATGCCAAATGGGATGAAAGATGAAGACTTGGATATGGCGGAGGCCTTGGCGCCGCTGTTAGAAAAACACCATTTGCATTTGATTCCCACTGTTAGAAGACCATTGCATCCATAATTCATCAACTGGATTATCTGTTGATCTCGTGTGATTACTGACATAATTATTGATAGGATCTGACAACTACTGGGCCCAAGCATCGGGCCCAATACAAGTGACCACGACATCAAGCTCGGCTGGACAAGTTCGGCCCATGAAGACTCCTAAAGTCGGTGGGAGCGAGACTCGGTAGTATCTAAAGAATCCTAATTCGAGAGGGATGGGATCTCGAATCCTAGTTAGAAGACTTGGATTCGAGATCTAGGTCAATACATTGTGTATAAATAGAGGCTAGATTAGGCGACATAGATCATTCACTCTCTTTGTAATCACTTCTTATACTCTCAATACACATACAAGCTCTCTCTTTGCCAGTGGACGTAGATCTTATTCACGGATCGAACCACGTAAATCTTTAGTGTTCTTGCGCATTTATTTCCTTACGAAATTAAGATCGATCAGGCGCCGTCGTGGGAAGCGAAATATTGTGTTTCGATCAACCACCGTTCTGGGGAAATAATCATGACCAGTACACGAAGCCGTCATCGGGATCGTCGCGGCAACAATAGCGGCGGCGAAAGAATCTGACTCGGCTCGGGAATAGCCCAATCGGAGAAGAAACCCCGGGGCATATCGAAAGTCTCGGCGAGCACGGACACCCGCCTGCGGGCGGTTACCATAGCGAAGCGATCGTAGCAATAATCGAGGGAACATCCGGCTCATAGTAAACCTTGACGGCGTCGTCGAGGATTTCTCGAGAAAAATAAGGAGAGCTTTCTCCGGTACCTCGGTGAACCACGGGGTCGACCACGTCACGAAGAGCGGAATACCAAGCCTCGTCTAGATACGAGGCATCTGGCGAGAGGTCGGGGCCCAAACCGACCGCGCGAAAGCAGCGCAGCGGAGAGGACATCGTGATCGCGCGCGGCCGGCCTCGATCGCCAATCCATCCGTGAACTACGCCCGATCTCGGGGGACGAGCAGCGCGGAAAAACATCGGGGCCGCGAAGTCGGTCAAAGTCACCTAAGCGAGTTCGATCGTCGAACTCCGTCCGATCTCGAGGGCGGCTTCGATGGATACGGAAGATAGCCACCCGTTCTCAAATAGAATACTCAACACTTCTCCCGGATAAATACGGTACAAAGCATCGCCCCTATAATGGTGAGGGATCCAGAACTTCTCTCGCGGTTCGATACAACATGATCAACCAACGTCTCATTTCGGTTCATATGTGTAAACTCTTCCGGAGTTACTCGTCGACAACGCCATGGTGGTTCGACAGGTCTACCTACGGGAAGCATCGGCTCTATCGCGACGATGGGCTGCGCTTCCACGAAGGTTCTTCCAAATCTTGGAATCAAAAGCGTCGTCGACAAACCTCATCACCATAAGGCAAAGCGTAATGAGTCCATCGGCGACTTCATGACAAGGTTTAACAAGGAGTGTTTGAAGGTCGAAGACGTGAACGACTGTTAGTCATCTCGGCCTTCCAAGCGGCATCTTGCGGGGCACCTCTTAGAGATCGTCAATCTGAACCCGTCTTGCAGCAGGCTGTGGCGCCTTAGCCAACCGGTTCGCCAAAGCGGGCGAGGCGGACAAGCCAAGGCGGACAAGCGGGACCTTGGAAAAAGGAAGAAGAGGCGAAGGAAGGAAGATCGGAACCAAGGTGAGCGCCTTGGGCCGATTACATCGTCCGATAAAGTCGAGCTCGGTCCGCGGCGCCTGGGCGACCTCAATACACCCGTTAATGACCGAGAGCGAAATCTCGCCTCCATATGAACACATTCGAGAAGCCTCGACCGATGGCGGGGAGGAAGAGGTGCCGACCTATGGATAAATCTTGCTCATTCCATGATGATTACAGACGCGACATCCGAAGAGTGCAAAGAGCTCATGGGTGAAATAGAGATGCTAGTTCGGGACGGACCACGAAGAAATACCAGGGCAGTCGCCGAGCCGACCAAAGTCGAAAAGAAGAAAAAGCAGGAGGAAGAGGGAAATTGTGCCTACAAAGAAACAAAGCGCGGCAAGGCGAGGAAGGAGATGGCGAGCCCCAATATGACGGGTGGTCTCCACAATTACGGGGCTCCCGTGTAGAGTCACGAAGTCCTCCACGAGGCCGATGCCGAGTCTGAGGCCGCGAACCTACCGATAAGAGGTTCGAGAAAGGGCGGCGATCACCTTCTCCGAGGGCGACCCGTACTGCGAACGATACCTCGCGGGATCGTTGGTGATCCGGTGGTAGTCGCAAATAAGTTGGTAAGCAGCGTTTACATTGACGGCGTCGGTGAGCATCCTCTTCAAGGAATGCTTTGCCAAGCTAGGAGTAGAAGAAGCACGCCTCGCGACGAGCACAGCTGCCACTCCGAAGCCGTCCGGGAAGAGGCGCAGGAAGGAATAATCGAGCTACCCGTCACGGTGGGAAAGCACCAACGACCTCGACCAAGGTGGTGCGGTTCTTCGTAGTGAAGGCCAACTCGCCGTATAACATCATACTAGGGGCGAGATTGGTGAAACATTTATGAAGCGATATGCTCAGCGTACCACTGACGATAAAAATACCCACCACGAGGGGAGCGGCCGTGATCCGGGTGATCGAAAGCAAGCCAGGAATGTATGCAAGTTGCCTTACGAGTGCGGGACCTCGGTCCGGCCTGCAGGCATAGCAATTAAAGAAACCCGAGGAGTTGGAATCGGAAGTACATTGCCACTCCACGGCGGTCGGTGGAAGATGTCGCATTGTGCAAAGATGAGCCATTGAAGGTCGTCGGTTGGTTTCACCACGACACGAAGTGAAGGATCGGATCATCCAACTCTAAGGAATTCGGGGCGTGTTTGCTTGGTCTCCTCCGACATGACCGAGTCTGCGCGAGTATCATCACTCACGGCTCAACATCGACCCGAACATAAAGCGGTTAGGCGAGCGAAAGAATCTTCGCGGCGAGCGAAACCAAGTCATTCATGACGAGGTGAACCAGCTATTAAAAGCACGCATCTTGTTGAGGTCAAATATCCGACTGGATATGACCCGTGATGGTGAAGAAAGGAGGAGGGATGGCGAATGTGTATTACTACACGACCTCAATAAACATTGCCCAAAGGATTGCTATCCCTTCCCAACATTGACAAGAAGGTCGGCGCGTTGGTCGATTCTGAAGTCTTGATTTCTTGGACTTATACAAAGGGTATCACCAAGTCACGATGGACGACGAAGGCGGCGAGCGGCCTTCATTACCGACTTGGGTCTTTGCATATAAAAAGATGCCATTCGGCCTTAAAATCTCGGGGCTACCTATCAAAGGATGGTGGACAAAATATTTGAGCCCTACATAGGTCGGAATGTGGAGGTTTACGTGAGGCGACATCGTCGTCAGCAGAAGAAGCCACATGTGTTTGAGCCTCCGGATCGTCCTCGGCCTTGGAAAATCAACCTAAAACTAAATCCCGAAGTGCACGTTTGCGGTCCGATGCGGAAAGTTCTTAGGGTGTTGGGTTTCCTGAAGGGTAAAAGCAAACCCATCAAGGTCCAAACCATTTTGGAAATGAAGATGCGAAGACCATCCATAGCGTACCTGGTGACGGTGCATAGCCGCACTAAGCGCTTTCTTTCAAAAGCCGCGGATAGCGACTACCCTTCTTCAAGATACTCAAAAGGCCGAAATTCTCATGGGATGAGGTGCGGTCCGCCGAAGACCTCAAAAGCTACCTCGCCAAGCTCCCTCTATCCGTCCAGAAAGAAGGAGAGGTCGCTTTCCTCTACCTCGCCGCCTCGGACGAATCCATAAGTGCAGTCACAGTACGAGAAGAAGGACGTCGGCTCGGTGTATTTCATCGGCCGAGCACTAAAAGGCGGAAGCAGTATCGACCGCTTGGAAGCTTGCCTTAGCATTAATAAGCGCGAGGAGACTACGTCCATACTTCCATGCATCCCATACAAGTCCTCATGACTACCCGCTTGACAAGTATTGGCGAAGCCAAGCATCGAGGAGAATCGCGAAATGGGCAATCGAGTGGGCGAGCACGATATATCATACGCCCGCCGAGCCATCAAAGTCGAGCCACTAGCGGATTTCCTTGCCGAGGTTAACCGTCGAAAAACGAAGCCAGGTCCGTGTCGGGGCGATGCCAAAGCCGAACCCATGGTTGAAACACCGAGGTCTTGGCAACTCACGTTGACGGGAACTTACGGGAAAACGAGCGTGGGCGGTATCTTACTCCTGGGCCGGACGACCAAGAGATCGCCTACTCACCGGGTTCACATTCAAAAATCGAACAACGAAGTGGAGTACGAGGCAACGATCGCGGACTTCGCCTCGCTCAAAGTCTCCGGATCGAGCCGTGCAAGTTCACGGCGATTCTCAAGTCGTCGTAAGCCAAATGTTGGGAAAATACGAGGTAGCGACGAGAATGAAGAGTATCTTGAAAAGCAAAAAGCACAGCGGACTTTCTCACACTTCCAGATAGTTCGCATCGAGGGAGCAAAATAGCCGGTGACATCTTAAGTAAATTGGCCCGTCATCAACGAACCCGCCAGGTGAGGAAGTCAGCGGGGAGCATAAGCGATGCCGAAGGCGTGGCCGAGGTCAACATAGTCTCGGATGAAGAACCCAATTGGATGACTCCCATTCGAGATACTTGGAGAAGGCGAATCGCCCCCACGACAAGTTGGAGGCTAGGAGGATCTGAACAAATCTGCGATATACAATTGAGCGGAGTCCTATCTGAAAGTCATATCTCAACCTCTCTTAAGTTGCTTGGGTCCGAACCGAGCTAATTACGTTCTACGAGAAATACACGAAGGTTCGTGCGGAAGCCACATCGGACCCGAGCCTTGTCAAAGAAAGTCGTGCGATGGGGATACTATTGTGAACAATGTTCGAAGACTCAATCGACCTCGTAAAAAGTGTCCAAGTGTCGAATCCATGGGAGCATACCAAACCATACCGCGACCTCACCTCACCTCCGTGCAGAGCCCTTGGCCGTTTATGCAATGGGGATCGACATTGTGGGCCCTTTGTAAAGCACCGGGACGACTCCATTTTTAATTGTTGCGATCGACTACTTCCGCAAGTGGGTGGAAGCGAGCCTTGGCGAAAATCACAAGCAAGAACGCCCTCAACTTCGTATGGAAGAACATAGTATATCGCTTGGCATCCCCCATATCCTCCTTTCGATAACGGAACACAATTCACGGATAAGACATTCAAAGATTGGTGTCGAGAGCTTGGATCCACAAAAATTCACCTCGGTGGCCCATCCTCAAGCAAATGGTCGGACCGGTTACCAGCAGGACCATCGTAAAGGGTCTAAAAACTCGCCTCGACCGAGCTAAAGGCCTGGGTGGAAAATTTACCACAGGTCTTATGGTGCGTGCAAACAACACCTCGGACCTCGAGCGGAGAAACACCATACGGTTTGGTGTATGGAACCAAGCATGATCCCTGCAGAGATCGGAGTGCGAGGTCCTCGTACCATCGACTTCTCTGCGAAGCAAATGGGGAAAATCTACGAGCTGATCTAGATCTACTCGAAGAAGAGAGACCTCGCCACATCGAGGCTCGATGCAAGCAACAAGTAGCTCGGTATTACAACCAGTGTTAAAACCCGACAATTCAAGTGGGCACCTCGTACTCGAAATAATGAAATCACAAAAGCCGCTACTCGGCAAGCCGGAAGCCACATGGGAAGGACCTTACCGGTCGACTAAGTCCTCGGCAAAGGGCCTATAAGCTCGCTTCAATGTCCGGTGAGCAATTACCCAACGCATGGCACATCATCCATCTGAAGAAATATTATGCATAAGTGTCAAGGGTCGGGTTTTGTTCGGTCATATTTTTAAAGTCTGCTTAGAGTCCGAGTCTTATTTGGTGGTCGCGTCATCTTTTATCAATAAAATATTATTTTCTGAGTTCTACTTGTCACTAATGCATAATTAATCTTCATATCATTTACCCTCTACGAGGACAAATTCCCTCGACGGAGGTCGATTACATTCGTTTCATACGAATGTAAATTTAAACGCAAGATGCCTACATACGAGATCGAGACTACCTTCGTTTATTTCGCCGTTCTCTATGTGAGCGAAGGGACCACCCTCCCGATGACCTCGGCAAAAACAGAACCATTCCTACATACGAGATCGATCTACCTTCGCTTATTTCAAGCCGTTCTCTCTATGTAGATGAAGGGGACCACCCTCCCGACGACCTCGACAAAACGTGAACCATTCCTACATACGAGATCGACTACCTTCGCTTATTTCAGCGTTCTCTCTATGTAGATGAAGGGACCACCCTCCCGACGACCACGGCAAGCAAACAAGAACCATTCCTACATACGAGATCGACTACCTTCGCTTATTTCGCCGTTCTCTCTATGTAGACGAAGGGACCACCCTCCCGACGACCTCGGCAAATAGTGAACCCCACCTTCCGTGCGAACCATTTCTTTCAAGCGGAATTTCTACGAGGACGAACTACTTTTGATATTACTCTTATTCAAATACAAAGTCAACAAGAAACCATTCTTATTAAATAAAAGATGTACAGTGTTACAATTTTTACGAGGGACGGAGCGGATCGGGAAAAGTCGAGCCAATCCCTAGAAAAATCGGAATTCAGCATCATCTATACTAATCTACCTCTACCGTCCTCGGTCTATATTACGGGCCCGGCCAGCGACCGGTCACTTGACGATGCAGCTCGCTAGCTCGGCCTCGACCACTTGATGACGCCCGGCCTCGACGCTGGAGGGTCCACGACGCTCAAGGGCAATAGCACGCCTCTCTGCGCGCCACTCCGGATCGCCATAATTTGGTTCATTTATTCTAGATCGAGAAGCTCGTGGAAGAAGAGGCCTCGCATCCCGTCAAGTATTTCGCTGCCGTGGTTGTCGGCGATGACGCTTTGTATATGCTCCCGAGCCTTTTAATTCAGCTTCGCCCGTGAATTGCCGGGAGGTCCGACCATATTCACGCCTACCTCGAACAACGGGCGGCAGCCTCGACAACCTTGGCTTCAACTTCCCGGATCGTCATCCCACCATTTCGTGGATAACCTCCTCGTACTCGGCATGCTCCTCGCCTATCACCTTGGCCTTCTCCTCGCGACCTCGAACGCCTCCTCCAACTCCAAAAGGCGAGCACGAGCTCGTCACAGCCTCCCGAGCGGCTCTATGTCGACATCGACTCCGCAGACG